>JAVSBS010012029.1:33828-48982 GCA_033124195.1 Coracias cyanogaster | reverse complement strand
TCCAGCCACAGTGGTCTTCTGTCTCCTGTCAACTCCTGAAATGCACGTTCTCTACTTGTGCAGGGTCTTTGCCTTCATTGTTTGGAAGGTTCATCTCTCAGTAATGTCTGCTCTTCAAAATTTCAGTACCAGAACTACTACTTTGTTAAACAGAGTCTGCACCTTTATGTTCGGAGTAAACCTCAAAGTCTTTCTTTCACCTCATCTTCACTGTCAAACACACAGCAACAAGTTACTACCTATAAATGCCACAGCAAATAGGCCCAATCTCGCTAGATCCACAGTTTCAACACGTCTCAATACTTTGTGGTGTGAAATCTGGGAAGTATGAGAACAGAGAACCATCTTAAAAACTTGTGGGGAAACCAAGGAGGCAGGGAACAAACCCACTAGGTTCCTTAAAAGTTAAGAGGCTTCCTGCTCTGAGGGTCTTCACCTCACTATCTCCATTCATTACAAGAAAACGTGTTAGAATTTGATGTCACAACAAGGAAATCGGCAATCCTGCAACCTTATTCCACTTGGCTAGGTATCTCCTCTCCCTGCCTCAGCTATGTCTGTTTTGATACCATCAACCGGGAAATCTTAGAGCGAGGAGGCCGAGCGCAGCCTCCGGCTCGGGGAGAGCCCCCGGCTCGCTTGCTAACAGCGGCTGCATCCCTTCAGAGGAAAGAAAAATCCCAAACCTCCGAGCTACAGCTTGTACAAATTCTGCTAGAACAGAGAAGGGATGCGATAGTGAGCAGACAATAAGCAAACGAGCAATTTTCTAAGTCCGACCTTATTAAAATGCCGCACACGACAGAGCAGCTACGAGCTTAATTCACAAGGAACTCAACGGCAGAGGGGTTTCCATGGAATTTAAATGAGGAAACACGCTTAGAGCCAGCCACCCAGAGCTGCCCTCGCATTTCTGAGGCAAAGGAGGAATGTGGAAGCCAGGGCGTTTTGAACGCTCAGATGAAGCGGTTAGTCTTGACAGATTAATAACGCCCGTGGTCCTGCCCACAGCCCCTGGCGGTGTTTGCAGGGGCTAGGGGAAGGACAGGTCGCTGGGGAGCAGGGCTCCTGAAGCCTTTTTCCTGCCTTCTTTTACAAGGGATGAAAAGCAACAGAGGCTCTTTTGTTGGAACACCAGCGAGTTGTTTGTCTGCTTATGCTGGGTGGGCACTAAATTTGTCCTCTTACGTGGATGTATTTATTAAGTCCCCCCAAAGGATCACCAAGCTAGAAGATAAGGGGCTCTGATTTTGCAGATCTACTTCTTCCTGCATGGACATTTTATACAGAAAGCACTTAGAATTAAGGTTAGACAAAAGTTTTTTGAAAAATGAACAGAAGGAGAAAGAGAACAAAATTCTTTTAAGCCATTCAAATATATATTTTTTTAAACGTTTTCCCAAAGTGAAGTTTTGCTCCCCTTTGGAATCGCACAGCACCCAGATCTCAGTTACAAGACAGACGCCAGCTTGGGACACTACGTCTCCTGGCTTAGAGCATCTGTTTAATTAAAAATTTAAAAAACTTGAGAAAGCTAATTTTAGACCACAGACGCGTATGAAATTTTACAAATTCATTATCATATCCTACTAATAACTTCAGTAACACTAGACTACCAGCAAAATTAGCGTCTAACATTTTTTCCCCAACTCACTAGATAACTCCTAAATAACTCCTTTTTAAACTCCTTTTATCCTTGCTATACAGCTTCTGAACTTGGCATGATTACTGTCAAATTCTCATCCTGAAGCCATTCACCTAGCAGGTAGGAGCTGTAGATAATGAAGAAGGCTCTTTAGGTCACTAGTATTATTGTGGATCTATCTCGTATTCTTTTTTGGTCTGCTTTTTTTGGCCAAAAAAAACAAACCCCTTTGACTGCTGTCAACATTTAAATACCCAAGCTTCAGACGGATATAACAAACATTGCATCATATGTGCTTTTTTCTCATGCTGTTTCCTCGTATCCCTGGAAAAAGAGGCTCACTGACAGAGGAGGGGAATTTCTGTGGGTTTTATAGTGCTGACCAATAAAAACCCCAAACCCACAGTGCTTATTTTTCACACAACGTTGCACAAAACAGCAGCAGACACGACAGCCTGGTGCTTCTGAAACTGCCCGACGTCCCAGCCGTGTACAAACCAGAAGGGAACACGACGATCCCATCACATCCCAGAACCCCTTAGTCCCATGCTTTGTCTGCAGACAAGCAGCGGGCAGAACAGCTAGGAACTGCTCTGAGATGAGGGGAAAGATGCAACAGGTTAGAAGACAGAGAACAGAGCCAAATATTACAGTGAATAAAACCAGGGAGCAGCCTGCCCTGCTATCTTATTCTTAAGAGTTCTCTTTATACACTTTGTACAAATTCGTGTATGAAAGTAAAGATGAAAACAGGGATTTGCCAGGTCACCCCAAAACGTTACTCGTTTTGTTTTTTCAGGGTTTCTGAAGCCCGTTAATATTCAGGCTGGGTTTTGAGGCCAGAGCTCCAAGCCAGGGAAAAGCCCAGCTGTTCAGCAGCATACAGTGTCCTTCTTTACTGAGACATTTAACTGGCATTCCTGGGATAATCCACCACCACAATAAGGGCATCTTTCATATCAGGCTCACAGTAACCATCCAGGAATTTCTTCTCCTCCATGTGTCAACATCAATGCCTAAAAATAGCATTTATCCATCACTGCTTAGCCTTTCAGAACATTGCGTTTAACCAGTTGGCTAAAATCAACTTAAAAAAAACACACACAGCCAAACCCCCTCCCTATTTCCTGACCAGGAAAACCTCCTTCTCACACGGGTGAGTTATTTGTATCAAATCACTTGAACAAAATCCCGCTTTCTGGGAGCAGTTCTCTTAGAACCTTTCATGCTGTCTTGATTCAGTACAGTGGGGTCTGGGTCCCGAGTACTCGAGACACTCTCTCTTCTCAACGCCCCTAATGAGCCCCAAGCCACGCCTCAGTGCACTTGTTTGTTTTCAAACCCTGGCAATCATCATCTAATGGGAAGATAATTAAAAAAAAAAGAATAAAAAGAAACAGGAGAAAAGAAAGGTGTATGCTTAATCTAATGTTTTATTTGCCGATAACACTCGATAGTGTGAAGAAAAGCACAGTACTTTTTTGGGGAGGAAAAAGGAAAAAAAAAAAAGGAAAGGAAAATCTGGAGCCTTATAAGGGCAAAAAGTCTGCTCTTTAGCTCTTCTTCCTAAGCATATAGAGCCCCTTCAGTCACCTAAATACTACAGTAAGAGCTGAAAGCCAGGAGTTTGGTACTACACCTGAAATGAAACGTAACATCTGCATCAAGGAAGAAGACAGACAGCCCCTTCACTTGCCGGGGGAGCACATTCTCCTCCCTCATTTGCAATAAATGCTGCATGACTGTCTTGTGACAACGTGGCTTCTTCCACCCTCCAGACCAGTCATTCACCACAGTCCTAAACCACTGAAATACTTCAACACTTGTTTAGACTTGAAGCATACGAGTAAACCCATTGCCAGGGGCTGGGTACGTGATAACAAGATTTTAAAATACAATCTTTCATGTTTAGATATAAACAATGTGATTTAAATTTAGGATTATTGGTCTAGTTTGAAAAATCACTGAAGTCAGTAGTGCTAAAAGCGTGGTGAAAAAGACGCCACCATAATGCTACTTACATCTCAAGTTCCATATGCTGCAAACGTTATTAGCATTTTTTTTTTCCTTTTACATATAAATATGCAAGTAATCACTCAATAATTCTGATACATAGACACCAAAAATTATGCTGTCTATTGTTGGGTACCTGTCATGTCGTACGATAGGTGTAGGCAGGACACAGGTCAGGAGCCATCCAAACTCAGCCAGGGTGTGCAATAAAGGTCCGTAATCTGTTTTAATTTCACATCCCTACATTAATAATTATAAAAAGTAGTAAAGAGACTCTGTACAGGTTTTATTTGCATTTCTACACAAACTGCAACGACTGTCCTCTCACTCATAATGAGATTATCCTTCGAGATGACATCGAACTGTGTTGTTTGGTGGAGATTCAGCATTTCAAACCAAAAATAATCTGAAAAATTCAAGACTACGGAAGACTGGGAAAACAGACAGAGCCCTGATTCAGCACATCTCGCCTGTTACACTTGTCATGTTGTTGCTCAGTTAAGGCCTAGAACTTTTTAAACACCATCACAGGTGTCTCAATTGATGTACTTAGGTCCCTACTTCACATCTGAATCACAAGCATCTCACCTAGCTGTATACCTAAGTTTTGTCGGGTTGGCGGTTTGGGGTTATTTTTGCTGTTTTCTTTGGGCTTGTGGTTTTTTTTTTTCTTTTAAATATACGAGGTCTTAATCTTAAGCAGTTTCTTTTCACATTGGTAAGGAAATTTATCATTATTTCAAAAGTAAGCCCTCAGTATCCTCCAACGATTACTTTCAGATGCCATCAGTTCATACCACTCCTCTCAGAATATTAAAATATTTTAAACAGTAAATAATTTTATTGCTGTACCATGCTACAGTATTAGGAAAAAATGAAGCCTTTCATATCCAGCAGCAAAATTTTACTACGAATGTACATCTGAAAACCACACTCCATTAATTCACTCTCATTTTTTTCATGTTCTATTTCTAGTTTTTGCTGTTTTCTTCCTCTTTTTATTTAAAAATACTGCAGCACATTGTCAGTGGAGCTGCACTTGCTGAAATGATGTCTCAACTGCTCTGAAACACATATATGAAAAAAACCCAAACAAGCAAACCCCCATTTTCTTTGGCGGTTGTACTTGGTGGCAGGACCACTGGAGAAGGTCGGGCCAGAATCCCTGCAGCACGTTTCTTTCAGGCACATGGACCAACGGCCACAGGCCTGACTTGATTTTTGTGATTTGGTTTAGCTTAGACAAGCGGCTTCAAGAAATCATACTGAATGTTTATCACACAGTGGTACAGGCATTCTAGGGAAAAAAAAAAAAGAAAAATCTTAAGTAGGAAATAGCACTGCTGAAGAATCACCTCTTTACCTCAATGACTGTCCATTGTTCAACGACTATCGCATCATTTCCTTTCCTGTTAGAACCTGGAACCCCAGAGCCTTCTTCTTCGTAGATAAATAACCCTTCCAAAGATTTGGGCAAGTAGTCCCCTGTGAACATAAAGGCAAACGTAAACAGAAATAGGAAGTTTTCGGTTGCTGTCTTACTGAGGTGCACACACGGGCGTGTTTTTTAACAGAAAATAAAAATAAAATGAACTCTAAAATAAAATGAACTGAGGCAGCGAAGAACTCAGGTCTGTAGTCATTGCAGCGTCTAGTTACAATGGATGAAGTACGCAAGTCAGCTTGCTACGCAAAACGCCTTTTTCTACCCAAATGGAACCATGAGGCATTTCAGCTCTCCGAAGCATCAGCCACTTCCACGCTCCAGCCTGCACTCCCACTTCCCGTACTCCAAACCCTCTTTATCCCGCTTCAGCAGCGCACGCCCGACAGTAACTGTGCCTTTGGTGGGGCGCGGGAGAGCGCGAAGGTAAAGGAAGCCTGGAGCGCAAAGCCCAGCTCCCGTGACTTCAGTAACTACGCCAACGGCCGCAGGAAGAGCCTGAAACAGAAGCAATTGTGGAAGATTCCTGACGGGAAGGAAGCTTCCGAGCACAGCTCACTCGCTGAAGCCTGACAGCATCCTCCTGGCCCAACCGAAAGCTGTGCATCGAGTATTGGCTTATTTTCTGGTTCTGCTTCCCCCAAGAGCCACCGGGAAGCTTTTTGTGCTGATGTGCCTTAACAGCTGACTGTCTGAAGCTAAATTTGGACAGTAAAATTATGCAGTCCTCAGAATACCAGATTTAAATCCTCCCCGGTACTGCACAGCGAGATGTAAAGAGCTGATGGGTTTTGCCACAGCTTCAGGGAAGGCAGATAAATTTAAAGAAACAAAGAAAACTTCTGGAACACAACTGGTGTGGTTTTAAAAATTGACTAGGTTGGTAAAGAAGCTGTGCTCCCCAAACCAGGAATTCCCATGTTCTGAGTACGCTTGCTAATGTACCATAAAATACCAACTATTCATTCATACTGTTTTTTACTATATTGCACGCAGAAGAGTCATGTGGCTTGAGTTATGATTATTTAGATACTTGCACGCACATATGTATCTCTTCCATGCATTTGTAGGTATATTGCAGATGTTATTTTATTTTTAGATTACACATAACGTGACTGTACACAAAACTGAACGCACGGCTTCGGGCATAAACACATGAGTATCTGCACAGCTCCTAACAATGCATAAATAACCCCATAAACTCCTGGATTTTGACTTTTCTCCAGTGTGCAGACAGATAGTTAAAATGGGCAGCCCACTTACAACCTGTTAGAGTTCTTTTCCTATCAGTTTTCAAACATGATGGAATAACTACATTTTGAGCACTTACTGACACAAGACAGCTCCACTTAGTGGTATTTTGAGACAAACCGATAGTTCATCAAGCGTAGTATATAAAAAAAAATCACCTGTGTGGAAAAAGCTACATGGGTGACTATGTGGTTCACCTGCCCATTCTGCCACTTCAGCTTTGTTAACAGCAGCAGTCAAAAACAAACACACAAACAAACAAAAAACGTGCTGCGTGACAGGTAACACAAACCAGAAAAAGAAATAATATTGCCACAACAGTCCTGCTAATCTTAGGTACTTCTGTGATCATGAGAGCTGCCAAGGCAGCTACAAACAGAGGACACCACAATGATCCACATGCCTGCTGAAAGAGAACTTACCTGGATTATTTTCATGGCTGCATCCACTTTTGGCAGCAGAAGACAGAAGTTGGTAATTATTAAGAATTGTCAATGATTTAAAAATTATTTTTATTCTTTTTACGTTAAAACTTCTTCCTACCTTAGATGGGATATTGGATTTTGATCCTGGTAGCAACAGAACTCTGCTGATTCTGCAGAACATCTGTAGAGTCCGAGTCAGTGGGGCATTTCTGCAGCTGCCTGACTTGTGGCAGGTGGTTTTATTTTTATTAAACCAATAGCTAAAATTGACTCATTCCACTAAAGCTGTACAAGAGGACAACTACTGCTAGAAGACACCTCACAGTCTAAAAGCAAACACACACAAGTGAGGTGAAGACAACAACTATCCAGACACGCAAGAAGTCATTCCAGCCATGACTGCAAATGCTTAAACACTTTTTCTCTCCCAAAAAGCATTTTAGGCTTCCCTCCTGGATTGCCAACTTTTATCCGGTTATAGAACGCTCCAGTGTTCACCTCAAGAACAAACATATCAGCTTGAGGACTCAGCAGATAAATTAGCTTCTTACTGCGGTTACAGACACCTGATCAGCTGCAGAATTCCATCCGCAGGGTGCTGTCCCTTCGAATACATCCAGTTCAATTCCGCAGCGTCCCACCCAGGAGCCCAACTGAAACACACCCCAGTCAAGTGGGGCTGAAGCAGAAGCACCAACTGCTGCAAAGAGGCAGCAGGAAAGCCCCAAGTCAGTCATAACCTGGCTATGAAAGCTGGCATAGCTGTTCGCATGGAGAGCAGCAGACAGCTACGGGGGAATGAGAAGACTGTGAAGCTGTTGTTGGACAACAGCTGCAAAGATTAATTTCAACAGCTGCCAAAAACGCCCCTCAGTGAATTGTAACTTATCTCCAGAGAGCTGCTTTCCAGCTCTAAAAGATCTGTATTGAAAACCAGGAGTCTGCTTTCTCACCTCTCCTCCCCAAAAGGAAACTTCATTCTTCCACTGACCTCAGCAGATAGGAATTAGAATTTCATAGGGAAAAAGATGACCAATACAAGCTGTGCTGTTGGACTGTTTGTGCAGGCAAAATACACGGTTTGAGAGGGACTCGCTGCCAAATTCACTCTGAGGTAAATACAGTGACGCTGACGTGCTTGTGTTCCTCTGACAATCACTAAATCTACTTGATTGCAGAGCTGCAGAAAGGCAGTGATTCACACACAGAATTGAGCTACTGAGAGCAACACACACTGAAGAGTTCTCCTTATTTTCAGGGGTTGATTTTTGAAGAACCCACATCATCTAAAGTACATCTAAAGTACAAAAAATTTGTGCTTTAAAAACTTCTCTTAAATGTAAGCCCTTCGCTAATCCAAGTCTTGCAAAGGGGATACCAAATGCATATTGGATCAGAGTATCAGAAAAAAAAGCATTAAGACATATAGTGAATATAAAACCCTAGTAGGGGTTACGCTGCATAAGCCACTTTACATCTGCTTCTTACGTGGATTATACTTCCCAGCATAAGGATTATACAAGGAAGTATAATCCATGTAAAGTGACTTCTGAAAGCCACTTTGTGTGTCTGTTCATCGGGAGGACAAAGGCTGGGAACTCGGACAGAGCCAGCAGGATCTCCTCAAAATAAAAACTGACATCAAACTGAAACTGGAAAAATACAGAAGAAAACTGGAAAATCTCATGGCCTGAAGCTCTGTCATTGTAACCATCTAAGCGTGAACTGAGCTGGTAGATTCTGGTAGTACTCACCTTTAGAAGTTTCCCAGTGTACAAAAGAATCAACCAAGGACAATCCTTGTTTGTAGTAAAATGTGGTTAATTCTAGCCAGTCTGCTTCCAGTGTACTAATAACTGGCCCCTTTCTTGTTACTTTCATAGACAGAACGCCTTCATGATAGGTCCAGCAGGTAGAATCATCGTCAAAAACATTGAAGACTGTATACAGTTTGTCTAAAGAAAAAGGAAGAAGAATGAACCTCTGGAAGACGGTACTCAAAAAAAAAAAAAAATTTATAAATCTCTTACTTCAATGTGATTTTCTAATTCTAAGCAGTGGTTTTAAGAATGGTTTCCTGATGTGGCTGTACTCAGTTTGAGCCCCAGACATGCTCAGGACAAGGTGTGAGGGATGGATGCTCTGGGATATGAGAAGAGTTGGAACGTTGTTACAGCTGGGTGGCCAGTGGACCCTTTAGGCAGGTGGGTTTTTGCACAGAGAAAACACCCTAGAGCTAAGAAAGAGCCAGTGGAAACAGGCTTCGTTTCTGCTACTTGGGGAACACCTGACCACAAACATTTGAAATTACTGTAACTGAAGATTAAAGACAATTTTCTAGATTTTTAAGTGTTAGGAACGCCTTCTGCAGTATTGATTTTCACCCATTTTTTTCCCCTAAGATTACTTAAGCACAGGTATAAACAGGCGCCTGCCGGGGCTCCCCACGCAGTAACTGGCGAGTTAAGCACGCACGACCTGCGTGTCCTCAAATACTTCCGTATCCAGGCATTCGGACAGCGCTGTTACAGAAACAGAGCCACAGACAAGCACTCCACACAAACCGCACTTCACAATCCCACAGCACCTCAGGAAATCACTGGTGACCAGCTAAGAAGTCCGAGCTATATGAATGTATTCAGCGTTTCAGCACCAGAAGCCACTCTTTCAGGCAAGGTCTCACTCAGGCCACACAAACTCTCTCAGGTCCTTCTACAACTCAGTTTTCGACCACAGCACCAACATTCTTCAATGATGCTTTCCCTTCCCGTACAACTTTTCAGTGCTTATCTTTCTCTAGTTTCCATTCATGCTGTAACAATTACCCTCTTTGATTTCATGGGCAGGGCATTAATCGAAGTGATCCCTTTCAGGGTGGTTCTTGAAGGCACGCTGACCAAAAAGAATCCATTATCAACGGATTAGTTTGCTGTACATTACTGGAATCGGGTAGAAGCACGTAAAGTAACAGCTCCAGCTAGAAGGGGCTCTCTTACCGTCAAGTTTTGAGACAGGCAGAACTGGAATCATGCACACGTAGTGGATTTCCAAGAATATGTTATGATTTAATATTAAGTGAAAACCGTATGCATTTAAGAAAAGGTTTTAAAACCATTGCATCTTCCTAAAAGAAAAGGTTTTTCTGCCACGTTTTTGTTACGGCTTTTTTTGCTTGGTACGTGTATCTCTTTGTACCACATTTTAAGTAAGAATTGCACTGTGGACAAGTTTTTGGGGGTTGTTCGGGTTCTCTCCTTTAAATCACACACTAGAATTTTCACAGTACATTTATAATCTTCTGTATGAAAACAGAAATATTTTAAGGTGTTATCACAGCTCACACATATGTAGAACAGAAGGTAAATATTCCTTCTGCTTCTTTAGCTGGCAAATTCTTTTAGAAATATGTATGCATTTAACGAAGGTGCATCTCCCAAACCCAGTACTTGATACAACAGAACATGCTGTCGTGTTATCTTTTTCCAACACTATTTTAAAACAACAGCTCAATAAAATACCTTATTTCTACAATAAACAAGCAGCGTTTATTACCCTCTCCTTTTCGTGGTTTAACAGGGTTGAATTCTTTTCCAAACTGGAAATCCGCATCCTGTAATAGACTGCTTTCTCCTTGCATTTCCTCCTCTACCCCACTCTCAGAGGAGTGACCACTCAAGGTTCCTTCACTCCAGACTCTATAGTTTTCATCAGAATTTTTTCTTCTGTGTTCCCTGTTTCTTCTGCCCAGTGTCGATTCCAGCTCTGCACTTCCATCCGTGCTCGTTCCATTGCAGGCTTTAGGTTGAGGAGAAGGCTGCATTACGAATCCCACAAACTTCTTCCCTCCTTTAGCAGCTTCGTTCACCTGTATTTACAACAGAAATTTATCTGCAAAGGGATTTTAGAATTGCACGTAACTTTTCAAAATAAAAACTTCTATATAGGTGTTCTGTATAGCTGAACGGCTGGTTTTTGAGGACGTAAAGGCACGCCACTGTGGGACAGAAGGGTGGCTTGTCTTTGGACGCTGCCCATGTTTCCAAGTAAATGGAAACCTTCCGGCACGTCTTTGGACTCCGGCCAAGAAAGGTGGCCAACACTGGTACTGACTTTAGTGCACACAAAGTCCTTCATTCAGAAGAAATCCGCAGTGTTTTAGCTGCTGTGTGGCAGTGATAAGCAGTATACCGGCGCAATAAATCGTATTGTTTTCTAAACATGTGATACGAGGAATACTACAGAAATAGGCGTTCGTCATGTGTCGTGATTCATGATCCCCTGGTTCCCTTAGGGGCTACTCAACTTCACTATTACGGGGAATAGGGAAGGAGCAGGGAAAGGAGGAAGCAAATTAAAAGCCTCTTAACTCTACTTCTAGCCAGTGATGGGTCTTTTTCTTGGCGCTGAAGTCTCAAAATACCGCTGAAGAGTACGTGTCTCCTGTGGGATGGGTCTGCTCTCGGAGGGAGGGGGTGTTTTTTCCTGGGATAAGGAGTGCTGCCATTTAGGAAGGTGATCCCATTGCCACCTTGTGCTGCCAGCTCCCCTGAGCAGTGACCTTCCCAGGAAAATACAGAAACCCCAGCCCAGAAAGAAGAAATTGCCCGGGAAGCAGTGGCTTTAGTAGGGCACGGAGGGAAGGGTTTCTACCCAGGTAACTCACAAACTATTAATCAAAGTGATTAACACTGAAGTAGCCGATGGTACCAGAGCCCCTTTGTCGTACCACAATAGACCAAAGTGTTAGCACGTACCACCGCTGTGTAAGCAGAGCAACGAAATGCTGTGACAACCGCTGTGACAGAGTGGCTGCTTCTAAATGTGACCAGCAACACGCAGAAAAAGTAGTAAGATGACAATTCTTTTCCTTAAGTGCCACAGTCTTACTGGTTTGGATCTTTTTTTTTAAGTCATTTTTTACTGGATTGCTGGCTCAGTCTTTTTAAAAAGACTGGGAGCACTTTAAAAGCAAATTATTTTCGCACGCTACTTCTGTACCAGCTTTGCTTGCAAGACTGAATCCCTGCTAACTTAAAGTGTATTCTTCCTTTAAATGTTTGTCTGGTATTCTATGCAACATGCACATAGCATACACGGGTAACGGAACCCCATTTGACATTTTAAGTGCATGAAAATTTCAAAATGAGCCATGTTAAAATTGTAAACAACTCCGATAAAACTTCAAAGATCATTAAAGATCTCCGGTATGTTTTTTCCTCTACTTCTTTCCCTGGTAGCTCATGTAAAAGCTATCACTCTTAACTCTTGTAATAACAACAGTTTCCTGTTTCAGCAAGTCTTCAACACAGCAGAGGAAGTGAAACACACAAAGAACTAGAGCTTGCATTCCAGTGGAAGCTGAGTGTTAACTACACAATATTTTCAAGAGCTGTGCCAAGTAAATATTTAATATAGTTACTGTGTATTTCCTATTTCTCTTAAAGCATGAAAAAAAGTATTAGAAATTGACTCTATTTATGTTTGTTAGGAATATGTTACTTAACCCAGAACAACAGGAAACTTCAGGTTTTGTTGTTTTATTTTTAATGTTAACTCCAGAAAAAGCTATCATACACGCATTTCATAAAGACCGATTGAGCATCTGGGCCCGGCTCTGCTTTCAGTGGCATAAGTGGCCAGTGTCCCAGAGCTTGACAGAGCTCAGTACTGAGTCTAAATTAGAAAAGGCAGCTAATGAAGAAAAACAACTCCCCTCACATCACGAAAAGACTCTGTAATTTCTATGAAATAAGTTAAACCTCAAAACTAGACAAAAAAAACCCCAACCCCATCAACTACCAAATATAAACTTTTATATATGGTAGAAATAAAAATCGGAAGAGCAGTTTGAAAAAGCCCTCCGTTACCTTTTCCAGCAGCTCCTTCACCACCTCATTCGTCAGAGTTTCGTGCGCGAGGGGACACTCCTCGATCAGCAGCCTGGGGTGCCTCTGTCCCCTGGGTGCTGCGTGCTTCTGGCTAGAACACGGGGAGAAAGCAGGCGCTGTCAGTCCGCTGCTGCTTCACGGGCAACTGCTTGCATATAGAATTCTTTTGGGGTGGTTATGAACGAAATCCTGGCAATGCTGCTTCATACTTTTATGTAGAACCCAGTGGTTTTTGGTGGTTTTTTCTGTTTCTTCCACTAAGTGGCAGGTACTGTGTATTACTGATGTCAGGGTAAGAGTATTTGTTTCACGGGAATTCTAAGACATGATACTTTATGCGATGACAATTTATTATTAAAACGTATTAAAAATGAAAGGGTAAACTGAGCCGTTTATCCTTCCACAAATTACGATAAGCAACTTTTTTTTGTTTGGCCATTTACTAAGGCAAAGTAACCATGAGCCTGTTGTGTGCTTAGCGCTCATTAAAGAATATTATCAACCTTTCTAGACAAGGAACAGTTACTTGATTCTCTGAGGGGCTCATTTCAAACGCACGCTGAGCAACCCACTCACAGCCAGCTTCAATAATAAATCCATGTGTTCCAATCATTTCACTGTTACCTTAGTTTTATTCGTGAAAGTACCACTCGGTACATCTGGCTTGCAGGGAAGCTCCTTCTCCGTCCAATGGGCAGTATAATGGGATGAATTGCTCCCACAACAAATCCTTTGCTGTAGTACTCTTCCACCCTGGATGCTATATCCAACACAGAGCTGATCTTGATAACTTCTGGGTTTGAGGAAGCTAAAAGCATTGAAAGCAGAAGAGAAGCACATTATACTGTGTATGCCCACATATTTTTGGGCGAGTTCCTTTTGTATAAACCACAAAAATCTCTCCCAAGGCATTTACTAAAAAACTGCAGTTCTATTTATACAAGAAAAAGCAGATTCACAGCTGATTCAACGGCATTCAACTAGCTGAAGCACATACAAAAGTTAATATGATCTATTTTTAATCCATTTGGCAACACTTCCAGTTGGATCTAGCTTTGCCAAACTAATTAAAGAGCTGCACTGACATCGAACCACACAATAGGTCTGAACTTAAAGCAAAGCCTTAAACACACTGACGCAGTATCCTCTGACCCTAGCTGGGAGGTAATTTCCATACAATGAATTTAAGCCTAGAAGAACTGGTTTGTTTTGCTTCCCTTTTTTTTTTTTTTTTTGTTTAAAACACCTTGGGAGTGATGTGTGGATTGTAGGCTGAGATTTTAATACGGTCCCAATTCCTTTTTCCAGTAGACCTGCTTTGGAATTTGATGTTCTCCATCATGACCCTTGCTGCAAGTGAGGTACTTCATGCTCCGATGGGTCCCTCTCTTTGCGATGTTCTCGGCGCAGTAAGAGCAGTGTTTAGCTGTATTAAATTGGAATTTAGTGACCTCGCAACACCTTTCTGGAGACACAAACCTTCCCGTGCTGCTTGAAACATTCCCTTTCAAACCACACAAAAACTGAAAACAATACACTAATTCTCCTTCAATCCCGTAATTAAAAAAAAAAAAAAGACATGGGGAAAAAAAGAACAGATAAAAGCAAGGACGTAAATCTCACTCACCACTTCGTAAACGTATTCCCTACATCCTCTTATCTACCTGCCCTATATCGTAGGCGGGCAACACAAAGGAATTTAAGGACCTGATAAAAGACACAGCAAGTTGCAAATTTGCCTGTCCTACTGGTTTAAAGTATCACAAACCAGAGATATAAATCCTGAGTTTGCCTACATCTTTTATTCTAATACACCGAATTACAACTCTGCTGGTTCATGAGCGATGTGTTCTGTAAAACATCAGTCTCTATACTGCTTTCCTACTATAAAATGGGGATAATACCTATATATATATATAATTATTATATTATTATATTATTATATATATGCATTATTTAGGAAAAAAAAAAAAAGAACCACAACAAAACAACCCACATCAGAAACTAGTGTTTTACAATACTCCAATGCTTTTAAAAGCCAACTTTTACTAAAGGGAGAAGGAAGGGAGGCCTACTTTGCTTGCCACTGTAAGAGCCTTAACAGCTCAAAGCTAGCTAGAGAAGCCCGAGTAACGTGCACCATGGGAAACGTGCATGACCAGAAAGTATCACTAAGAAACCATCAGTATGTTTAACCAGCAAACTCAGCCTGCTCATGTAAACGGCTGTTCTCAGTCACGGGGACTGTGCTGTTGCACCTTCTTGTGCTACCCTGCCTTTTTTTTTTTTTTTTTTTTTTTTTTTAAAGCCGACTGTACATCACAGCCCTTCCTTTCACAGATGGATGATGTTTTGCCCTTAGGAACGCCTTCATCCCATGATTCCACTCACAGTAAATCCAGGAACAGGCTGCCCAGGGAGGTGGTGGAGTCACCATCCCTGGAGGTGTTTGAAGAACGAGCAGATGCGGCGCTTGAGGAGATGGTGT
>JAVSBS010012029.1:0-33728 GCA_033124195.1 Coracias cyanogaster | reverse complement strand
TCCCTGGAGTCATTCAAGGTCAGGCTCGATGAGGCTCTGAGCAACCTGACCTAGGTAGATGTCCCTACTTGTGTAGGAAGGTTGGACTAGTTGACCTCTAGAGGTCCCTTCCAGCCTGAAACATTCTATGATTCTATGTTGGGATGAAGGTTGAACTTGATGATCCTGGAGATCCTTTCCAACCATAATGATTCCATGATTCAGTAGTGGGTCTACTGTGAACTAGATGGACCTTTTCAGTGGGCCCATACCTAGGTAAAGAAATGAATCTTAAGTTACTATCTCGGGTGAAGTCAGACCTTGAACTTTGAGATTGCTAAGTGCAGTAGCTTGTTAACACAGAAACCCCAGTGATAACTCAGGGAAAGGAAAAGCTTGTTTGAGGCAGCCAGTCACCTAGTAGTTGTTATCCACAGTAGTCTTCGTGACAGCAGCAACTACTGATAGTCATCTCGTAATGAGGTGAGTCATGAAAGCTGGTAACTCACCAGAGGTTGTGAGCACAGCAGGCTGCTTGCGTAGCACTGTGCAGTATTAATAGCTGGAAAAGACACCGTTTGAAACGGACAGCAGACGCTTGACCAAAAGACTGAATTTCCAAAAGGGGAAGTAGTTTCCAGCACTAACAGAAGGAACCTCAAAAAGAACCGTCAACTACAGTGACCAAGTTAGACGCTGTCTGGTAAGTGAGGGGCGAACAAGGGACAGGACATTCCGTTTTGCACAACATGGAAGCTCAGGTGGACCTATGGAAATTGTTTAAGCCCCAACTCTGAAGTCATTGAGCTACCTCCAGCACTGCAGAGTGATTTACTTCATCTCCAAGTGGCCATGCATAAGGCTGTAGGGATCAATGCAGAAATTAGCACATCCCCTGGAATACGCTGGAAGTGGGATATCTATAAATACGGGGCAATGAAGACTGGGATGTACTTTAGGTATTCAGTTTAAGAAACACAAATTAGCAGTGTAGCCAGCTTTTAAATTTATGCTAAAGTCATACTTAGCATTCCATTTTCTTCTGACTTTTCCTTTTTTCCCCATTCTTGTAGCTACAATGCTGGCTTTAATTGGAATTATTAAGACTTTTTGATCTTTGTTTTACTGTTGCTGAAACCAGGAAACTTTGGGCGATGGTCTGTCTCCAGAGGGGTAGAGGATGTAACAAAATTACGCAGTAGGCACCAAAAGGTACTTCCTGGAAAATGTGGAAGGAACATGGAGCTATAATTTTTTGAGAAGTTGGATACGGAGGGGGAATGCTGGTGTTATCAAGTGCCAGGCTTAGTAAGGAGTTCCCTCTGGTGGGCACACACCGCTCTTCTTTGCCACCTTTGCAAGAAGAAAACAACCTGCCTCCTGGCTTTAACCAACCTCAGAGTAGCACATTGATCAAATCATCTGTGAAACTAGACAACTGTACTTAAAATAATGTGAGTTATACACTTAAAGGGTGAGTGCGTTCGGCATTTTTTTACAGTTGAGGAAAAACGTTTGAGCAGGTATGTAGTAGATATAAAGGAACTAGTTTTGTAGACGTAGCTAGATGCCATTCTGAGTGAGATCAGGCCTTGGAAAACAGCAGTTCGGTTTTTCAGTCATGACCCTAAAACGTAGGCTTCAAAGCTTATATTTAAGGCTTATTGTCAAAGCTTTTCAGCAGCCAGCGTGAAATTATGCATGTGCTCTGGTACAACAGGATCTTCAGATCTACAAAGCCCAGTTCCATAGTAGTCCTTTAAAGCTTAAAGTCACATTAATCCCCAAAGAAAAGGGTGATAAAAACAGAAAGCTGTCTTTTGACACTCCATACTAAGCAGTCTCAACCCATTGCTCAGTGTCACCTGTCCTGCCTTACCATCCTGTGCTGTTTAATCGGCTCTGGTTTTGTTGCCTTGCAAGTATGGTTTATAAAAGGTTCTGGGCTGGTAAAGCCCAAACTCTCCTCTGTCCTTTGTAATTCTTAGGAAAGAATTTAAATCTTACTTCCCTATTTAAAAGCTTGCAGCAGTCGGAGTGCCCTAACCTTTTGTTTGTTGGTTTTGATCCATCTCCTCTAAGCAGACCCGGTTACAGTTTTCCAGGTTGCCTTTCCTCCTTGGACCGTTTTTTTTCCCCAACGCTGTTTTCCCTAAACTCTTCTATTTCCTTGTCATTCCCATTTCAGTGGTGGGCAGCTGCTTCATCAATAATAAGCCACTGGTTTTATTGCTGGAGTGAAAGAGCAGGGTAAAAATTAGGGGGGATAACAAATGAAATTAGGAGCTTGGGAGATGGTTGGTTGCCCCGTGTCATGCGCTTGCTCTCCATCAACCACTAAATAGCCGCTGAGCTACTTCCCAGGGACAGAGAATAATGTTCTTCTATTTCCCAAAGAAAATATTTGTCAAACCACTACGCTTTTCACCAAGCTGTGGACGAGGAAAAAATCTCTAAAATTAAATTGCTTTTAACTGCTTCTGTGCAAAAGCATTTGCACAACACAATCGATCAGCTCGGAGGAAACACTTCTCAGCAGTATATAAACAAGAAGCTATCACAGTCCAGCTCTCAGAAGCGCCTCCAAGGCAGTCCCAGAAGACACAATTTCAAGTAAGAGTCTTAAAGATGACATATTTCATACTTGCTGTTAGATGCGCATCTTCTGATAAAACAAAAAACAAAACAAAACCAACACATGAGTAGAAATACTCGTATTTGTACCTTTCGAGTGCTACAAAATGCAATACTTAAGGGATGTCCATTATGGGCTTTTCTCACTTCCAATGCAGTCACTGCCATGGATTATTTGGAAATTTTATCATCAATGTCCGCAGATGGTTTTGCCTTGGTATTTACAGTTTGTACAGGCTCTAACTTCCATGATCACATTCAAGCCAGGGTGTTGTCATGGTCTGTCGTTGGGTACTCGTTTCCTGAGAGAGACCTATCTTGTGAGAGCTGCCTGCATGGGCTTGCTAGTGAGGGATGGGGACCATCGTTGACTTTAGTGACTGATAAAGGAGAACTGCAGAGGAAGCGTGAGCACAGAATAGTGTCATCTTGAGGGGTTTGTCTTCTCTCGTGAGCCAGATACGTCCCTGTTAATAATTTGCAGCATCAAACTGTAGACAATAGGGCTAGGGCAGACATAGACAGCTGATTCCTCTCCACCAACCATTCCTACCACTTCTGCAGCTCAGCTGTTCTTCAAGGTGAAAAACCCAAGTTTTTGTCAGATCTTTGTTTCCAGATGTTCGCTGTCTTTACATTTAGAATTTTAATCTAATCTTCCTTTCTACAGCCCATCTCTTTCTGTCCTGTAGCTTCGCGTAGAGGTTCAGACCATGTGTCTAAGTTCACATCCTACCTCTGATGGAGCTAAGCGTATATTATTTAATTTTATACATGTTACTATATATTTTATATATACCCATAGATATTTTTATAAAATGTCTTCCAAATTATATCCTACATTATTGTGTTATATGCTGCATATATTGTTATATTTTTATATAGGTATATGATAAAGAGAAGTAGAAGAATAGGACATCCAAATAATCATATTTCCTCAGAAATATTTTATCCCCATCAAGTTTTATGAACTTTGGAGCTATGAGTTCCCCACCAATCCCAGACCTGAACTGAAACAAATTACTCCCTTCCTTGTACACCATTTCTTTGAACACCATGTACTTCTTTCAGTCTTGTCCAGATAAAACAGAACCTACTTGTACTTTATTTCATGTTTTCTGGACCTTTGATTGACCCTGCAGTCATTCTCTAGAATAACTGCTTTTGGTCTGTGATGTTCTGCAGGGCTTGTGTCACCACAAGTTTGTGTAGCATCACTGTTATTTCATACTTACCCCTTCCAGACTAACCTAGGCCATTCCCATCTTTGAAAGTTGCTTGCTTGCTCTTATTTAGGTGCAAAACCTTTTGCTGCTTGTTTTCAAACTGCCTAGCATTTTTTTCAGGTGCCTTCTCTCCAGACCTAGTCAAAGTGCTAGCCTTGCTTTCCTCCCTCTTTCAATTCCCCGCAGACTAAGTTCCTGTGCAACTATAAAACACAAAGTTTCTCTTCCATCATCCATCGTATTTAATGAATCTATTGAATAAGATAATCTGGTAATAATGCCAGATCTAAGTCAGATTTTCTGAGCAAATTGCCTGTATAACCTTGGATTGCTACCTACAGTTTTCCAAGCAACTGTGCTCCCTCTTCATCATTTCCTTCAGCCTCTTTCTCCGGTTTGCTTGTGACAGCAGTAAAAACCATACTACTACCGGCTTTTTCATTTTCTTTTGAAAAAAAGGTCCTTGGTCTCTTGCGTTTTCTGGAAGCTTGACCACGGAGGGGATTCAGAGCTGATTACTAATGGTTTCACCATTGTTTCAGCTAGTTACTCGAGTTTTGACAAGCAGCGGATGCTATTGCGCTTCTTAATTGCCTGGTTTTCAAAGTTCTGGATCTTCAGGAGATTGAGGAGCTTGTGATGAGGCCAGCGTGGCAATGTAACTCTTCTTTTGCTCTTTACTTTGCTCTGAGAGTGTTTATCTCTGTGCCTTCTAATGGTTTACTTTAGGATGCTCCCAGCAATCTCGGCCCCTTTTTTCCTTGCCATGCTTCAGCCTGTGGATTTGCGTTGCTGGCAGTATACGTCAGAACACATTAATTTTTCTCTTCATGAGACCCACAGGCATTGTGTTTGCTTTGGCATTAACATGCTCAAGTACAGGACTTCAGCGTGGTGCCTCTTCCCAAAGCATGGTCGTGCAGACAGGAGCATAGTTGGATTTTCTGAGTTTATAGGTTCGAACTTCCTAAGAAGTTGCACAGTCTTCTTCCAGAGGGAATAAATTGTTGAAGGCGAGCCAAAAGCAAAGGAAAAAGAGAAGGCTGTCCTGCCACTGTGCAGGTTCATTCAGCCTCTAGCGCCTATTGCAGATTCCCTAAAATGCTGTTCCCTTTGGATTATAATGCTGCCGATGCTCGCAACTGTTTCCCACAACCAAACTTTCCCAGCCCCACAGCTTTTCGTAACATAAATCCACGCCCTCAAGGGGAGTTGAGGGTTGAAATCAGATCCTTCAGCACAGTTCTTTGAGTTTTTAACTCAAGAACTCACTGTCTGACGCCAGATGAAGGGAATTCAGCAAAGGCAGAAGACTTCTCTCTGCCTCACCCAGGAATCCGCAATGCCTAAGTGAGTTCTTGGATTTACGTGTACCAGAGAGATAACCAAAGATGTACATTTTAACATGGTGGTGGAGTCACCATCCCTGGAGGTGTTTAAAGAACGAATAGATGCAGCGCTTGAGGAGATGGTGTAGTGGTTAGAGAGATGCTGGGACAGAGGTTGGACTTGCTGACCCTGGAGGTCCTTTCCAACCATAATGATTCTGTGATTCTGTGTGAGACATCAAATATGTATTGAAGAAGTAACTGCTCTACAGCCCACAAGCCAAAGAAGCAGGTGTATGTAACACCATCACCACTTCACTGACTCTGCAAATGTCACAACCACTTTTCAATTAAGAAAATTTCTTTCCTGATGTGCTGTCAACAGGCAGCCAAAATACTTCCACAAGTAACGGAACCAGAGCCATGGTAGCTGTACAGTACAGACAGCGTGCATCATATTGAAGACGATGACAAAACAGCTACTTCAGACATATTCGTACTGTTCCTCAGAGCAGCAAGTACTTCACAGCATGTCCTCTTAGTGGCCTGCATCACTATTCCTTCTCTTCCTGACACACTGCTGACAACCAGCTCAGATGCGCAGGGTCTGCAGCCAGTGAATTTAGACCACAAGTGTGTGAGAAGGAAAAAAAACCAACCCAAACCCATCCCCCAACATCCTCTCCACAGCACTTCAGCCAATCTCCGTGTCTCATAAGCAAACACAATTCAGAAATGCCTTCAAGTCTGCATATTCACCATTTCTTAATGTATTAGTTATCTTAGCTCTAAAAAGTAGAGGCTGCAAACAGAAAATATTTCAAGGTCAAATATAGGTGAAGCTAGAACCATCCAACAGAAAGGCACCTGTGTTCACAAATCCACTTGCTTAGTTAGAAACCTAGAGTCAGGCAACGATCTGATTGTGCAGCGCTCAGAATGCCACAGCAAGCCACTGGAGCTACACATTTTTCAAAATGAGATGAAATAGGAGAAAATTAATCTTTACTAATAGGTTATTAACACAGAGACTTGCCTCTGTATGTGCTTGTTTGATGTGCTTAATTCACAACCACCTTTACAACAAATCATTTACACACTTCCAGAAAGTTTTTACTTGAAAACACAGCAAAGCTACCTGGGATACAAACCAAGAACACTAAATACCCTCCCTTCAGTCTCAAAAAAAAAAAAAAGTTTTATTATCCTTTCTATCAGTAGGTTAGCAGGCAATCCATGTACACATTAGGCAGCCTAGCTTTATTCCCAGTACACTACCGCTACTACTTAGTCCACACAAAGTTGTTTTTTCAAGAACAAGCCAGTGAGAAACTCTTTATCTGTGTAAATAGAGAGAACAACAAATACAGATGGGTGTCAAGTACTGCAGCTTAGCAGAACGCGGCTTCTACTAGTATGCTGCCGTTTTGCAATGAACAGGCTGCTGTATTTTAAATGAAATTATTACTACAGTCCTTTAAATCAGAGTTAAAGCTAAGCAGAGGCCAGGTCTTGTTTATGAAGAAGTTCCTGCAAGTGTAACGACACACACTTACACTCTTCCCTTTCGCCAAGCCCTCCCAGCAATTGCGTTTACTTCCAAATCCTTATTCTTAGGAATTTCTAGCAGGTTGGGCTGCTATAAAGCACACGTTACTACGAAGCGAGGGCGAAGCGGCGCTGTCTGTTCCCAGAGGGCAGCCATCTGGGCTGGGTGACGTTCCCAGCCCCGCGGAACAGGGAGTTGCTCTGTCGGAGACGGGACACCCTCGGGAAGGAAGTATCCCCCCCCGAGCACTGTCTGCCTCTAGCTACGCACACAGATTTTACTTCATTTCAGTCACCATTTCAAAAGGCTATTCAACAAGGAAAGCATTTAAAAGAAAAAAACCACCAAAACAACAAACTGTAATACTCTTATTGTAGTATCTCCCAAGAGGCTGGGGCGGGCGCAGGAGAAGCTACTCCGGGTACACAACTAAGAACCAGGCTTCCTTCTGCACAAAGTAGCAAGGACAATGACAGCCTGTTTGCAGAAGTTGAACGCGGTTTTTAAAACTGTTATTCAATGAAGGCTCGGGCGCCGTGCGCTTCTGAACCGTCACGCTGCGCTCAGACAACCATTATTCACCGAGCGCGGACAGCAGTATCTGACTCACAGGAAACCAGGAAAATCTCCCCCGTTTCGAGCCAGCTGCCTCAGCAAGGACAGTTGTGTAATGTGGAGGGTTCGGCTGTTAAAAATACTTCAGTCGTTTCCATTGTAATTTTATGTAAGTGAGGACTTTCGTCAGGATTTGTGTTTCAAAATAAAAGTCTTGTTGGCTAGCTTGGATTAGAGTATCTAAGATTTACCCTAAGTCAAACAAGACAGAACCAGGTTAAATTCTACTCCTTGCTTTCTCTGAATAGCCAAGACATAACAGAAAAAGGTACCTTCTAGAGTAAAATCCAGCAATACGTATTCATAAGCAGAATCTGTCTTTGTTTCAACTTGCGGTCTCTTCAATGTGGAGAAGATTTTTCCAGGGCTGCTATCATCTGGGTCTTCCAGCTTTCTCAGTCCGCACCCCATGGCAAGATCTGCAAACGATTAAATCGCAGGAAAAGGTGGGGGGAGCACAAAGATCTGTTGCTCTCACTACAGAAGGGGAGGGGAAAAAAAAGCAGCAGCCAAATTCCCTTTGATTTTGTTCTCTACTTGCTGCAAATCCAAACAGAGAAAACTTCTGCTTCCCAAATCAAGAAGCGAAGGCACTTTCCATTCATTTTTCGACACAGCAGCAGTACGCCCGGGGTGATTTCAAGCAACGGGCTCGCTAGGAGCAGGCTTCGTTTGGCAGCGATGTCGGGGCTGCTCCCAACTAGCCGAGATTTTCCATGCCACGTCAATTTGCAGCCAGCCCCCTATCAGCGCTCCCTCGCAGAGGACACCAATAGTGCTTTGTTTGTCCTTCTAGACTGCCCGGCTGAGGGGGGGCGGCAGCGGGGGAAGAAGAACTGAAAAAGAAAGTTGGAGAGAAGCTTGTCGGCAATTACTTACCTCCAGAAGTCCTCAGCTGCAGGAGAAAGTCAGAGGGAAAAGAGCAAGTTAGTCAGAATGAAAGAATGAGAAAAGAGCCTCAACATGGTTGGAGACGAAAATCATTTCCAGAAAGGAAGTCAGCTTCGAGAGGAAATTGCTTCTGGCATCTCAGAGGGTAGAAAAGTAAATGAAAAGCAGTTTAGTCCTTATTTTAGATTTCAAGTTTGGTTCAGATTTCCTTTACACGGGAACTTTATTCCAGAGTAAGGAAAAAAAAAACAAAAAACCATGAACACAGTGTAATATATTATAATAATGTAAAAATATGTAAAGAAATTTCTCGTCAAGAAAATCAGTTAGAAGCTACATCGCTAAAAATCAACTTACAAGTTTTGATGAACACCAAAAAAAAAGAAAAAAAAAAATCACACAAATACTCATTTCAAATCAGAAAAAACTTTTCAGTATTATGTACGAACAGAGTTACAAGACTTTGTTCCTCATTTTTCATGGGTATAGAACAACTGAAATCCTCTGCTCTGTCAGGCTGGTACAGCCACAGACTTCCAACACTGCTTCCTAAGTAAATTTTTCTTCAAGTCCTGAGAAGTTTGGATCTTAAGGGCTCTCCCGACTCTTCCATTAGCTACGGCAAGTCACTTGTAACAGTATTACACCTGATGCAGGCCCTGGTGACGCACGGGGCGGAAAAAGGAACAGTGATGGATTTTCTAAGCCCCTGTTACTGCCGGGGTGGGCTGTTACAAAACTCACCCTTCTACTTTCAGACCGTATTCTGAGAGATTCAGTCATCCGGAGAAAACCAGAGATTCCTAATACCATTTCGGATGAAAGGAAATTCACATTTGGATTAAAAAGGTTTTTCACTTCTTTCACTGAAAGGTATGAATCTCAAAAAAGACCCATGTTCTCTACAACCAGTCACTGCGAGTTGGGCATTAACCATTTGTGGTTTTCTTCCTGTTCTACTGCAAGTAAATGATCTTTTAGTTAAGTAGCTTGCTAGGGATATTAAGCTTGCAGACTATACCCCCTTTGAAATCCACATTATAGTCTAAAGTTACTGAATTTTGGAAGAATTTAGAAATAGCTGTGTGTGGAGCCTGGGACTGACATCATCATTCTTGCAGAGTGTCTTTAGAACAAGCTCCCAGGTGCTGAAACCAAGAGGAAACCCCTCCATGTTGTCTTGATTAAAACCTGGGAAAACATACCAAATCACCGGAATTCTTCACATCTGCTTACATGGAAATTGCTCCCAAACACTGGGGTTTTTTTTCAGTAAAGGTCATCCCTGAATTACTGCTGTACCAGACATACATGTCACCTGTCCACTCAACCTTGAGCATCATCGAGACAGAAGATTTTTAACAGAGGACAGACATATTAGTACGACACAAGGGGGCAAAATTACAAACACAAACAGAATTAGCCAGATTTCTCCAGAACCTGATGCTATCCGAACAGCCACAGGACTCAAAACCAACACGTTAAAACAACCCCAAGTATTAATAACCTCAAATCGCACCACAGTTCCTCTCTGAACGTCTTTTTAGGCTTACTTCCTTTGTTTTATGACTCAAATCAAGTGTAAAGTTTTTGCTTAGGATTGCGTAATGACAGCAGAAGCAAAAATATTCCATCAAAAACATTCTGCAATTCGATTGTCAAATATTTTTCGCATCTCCATCCCCAGGAATCCAACTGAAACACTGACACTTAGTTCTTTTTTCTGTAGAACAATCTGATTAAAACGGTTTTGTCCATAATTTATTTAGAGATGTTAAGAAAGTATCAGCGTTCCATTCTGAAGGCTCCTTGGTTTGACAACTTAAAAAAAATTTAATTTTTTTTTCTTTGCCCAAATTTGTTTTCCTTTGAAGGAATAATTTTGCGAATGTAGTGGGAACACAGTCTTGTTAAAGAAGTTAACTTCAGCACAGAGCCAGCTGTTCAGCAATAATACTTAACTTGGTGTTCTAAAAATGAAGAGAGATGACAACAACACTTTGTTTCAATGGCTGCAAAAGCCTAGTTTAATGATAAAAGTTCAAGTTTTCGTATTTTTCCGAACCCGTATTTAAACTACCGATCAATGGTACAATTCAATAAACAAGTTACAATCCAAAAAGGGGACAGGGACCAGTCTGCATTAAACTTAACAAGCCAAAACTTTATTATTGCTGGATTACAAGTAGTTTCAACCTCTGATTTATAAAATGGCTAACAGTTCTCTAAAATGAAGCTACAGATTTATGGAGTTTTTGCCTGTGTCTCACTTCTGAAGGCTGCAGTAACTACCAGCCGTATCTGCAATACCAAACCCAGTAACAGCCACGCGACCAACTCAAACCACCAACTTGAACCAAATGAAGTGGGATGTTCCAGTTGGTCTGATTAGGAACGACTGGAAATGTTACGGACAGCCTTTGGTTTACCTTTAACGTACTGCTTACGTAGACTGCAGCTCCAGCAACAGAGGTCCCAAAGGACCCTGCAGGGCCCTCAAATTTACAGCTTCGATACTTCTTTGAATTATTTGCCCCTCAAGAAGGCCAAGGCGGCCTGCACGTGCCCATCACATCTTAGCTACAGTATTAAAACGCTGTTAAAATGAGAGCTGCCTCTTGCTGTTCTGCTTTCTAGATTTATTTCTCTCTGCATTTTCTGTGCACAGCTTGTAAGGGTTTGCACACAGGGTTGCACATGTGTAGCAAGACACTGGCACTGTATGTTGGATGCTCAGAAAACTGATTTAAACTAGATTTTTTAAAATAGGAAACGTAAGAATCTGTTATACCAAGTGAATTGGAACTACTGTAGAACTTCAACATTACAAAGCCACAAAAATGTTTTACTGTAAAAAACTATTTTACAACCATACAGCTTCTCACATTTTAGAACCACGTTAAACAGAAAAACATTTCCAGAGAGCCATGTGTTCTGCTGGTTTCTGCTCAGTTACTATTGGAATGCAGTTTACTCAGTGACTTAATATTAGCTATTTTGAAAAATTAATTTCAGAATTCAAAGAATTGCCAAGTCAATGTGAAAAATGTAAACAGTTTTTCAGAGATGATGAAAAAAAACTTCTGATGCTTAAAAGTAGCAGGAACCGAAAATGTTAGTGAACTAAAAAACTCAATGCAAGAAAACCAGTCCTTGATCGAACACAGAAATACAGTAGAGAGGTAACTTCAGTAACTTTTCTGCCTGTCTCTGGGATTTTACCCATTGTTGTCTCATGGAAAATGTTAGAATTAACATTTTGCCATATAAAAATGTAATATTAAACAGGCAATGGTTGCTAGAAATCCTGTAACAGCTAGCTCAGTAGGGAACAAAAACATCCCAGGAGGGCCTCTAAATTCCAGGGAGTGGAAGCCAGAAAGTGAATTTAACTTGCTAATACGTGAATGCAACACGCAGAGCACAGACAAAGATGATTATTTGCCATCAGCTACTGAAAGTCCATAGGGCGCAGTCCTAATCGGCTGTCTTCCCTCCTAGCACACGTGTAAAGCCTCACAACTGCCCATGGGAAGCTGCAGGAGACTGAAGAGAACATCCGTCAGCCTTCTCCAGCTCCCCAAATCAGTGAGGGATCAGGTTCTTCCTATCTGCAGTTAATTAAATTACTTCTGCATAAATGCATAGGAATCTCTATATTACGGAATTTTTAGGTGGCAGGAGATAAATACTAGTGGTGTAGTGTAAGAGATTAAAGAAGTCACAAATGCTAGAACATCAAGGTGGCACTACTGTGGGCACTACCTGAGGACGCGATGCAGTTCTTTCCCAGCACCTATCATTTGAGTATCCCTGTAATGGAATTACCGAAGTCAGTTTTTGTGCCTCAGCTGTGTCTACGGAAGGATTCAGCCACTGGAAGCTTAAAGGTTCGATTACTACTGACTGATGTTATGCCATCATTCCTGGCCCGCAGTTTGAAGAAAAATGAGCTACACTCTCAATGGAGAGCCCTCAGCATTTGAAGTGAAGGCCACGGGATCAACTCACCGTCAACAACCTAACAACTGTACCAATTAGTGGAAAAAACCATTACGTTTTCTTGGATCACTAAAGCATTGTAAAAACAGGGAAGTCGTGTTTGGCAAACAAACTGTGAATTCAAAAAAGGGCTGTATCTTCTGAAACCTGGGTCAAACATGTATTTGTTTCAAGATACAAGACCTAGGGCTCTAGCAGAAAACACAACCTGTCTTTGACACCTGCAGACACAGCATTTAATTAAAGAAGTATTTACTATGTAAAAATTCTTCCATGAAAATGAATTATTGTATTGCCAAGATTCTTGTAATATATTTATATGGATGAATTCTAAAATCTGAAAATCAAACAGAATAACAACTGGGCTGATGTTTTTAGTGGTACAGCCTGGCTCAGAAACATGACAACCTATAGCAGATGAGTACTTCCCCCCCTCAAAAATCAGCTGAGATTCCCACGTACCCAACAAATTGTATCTTTTTTTGGTACTTATTGCTAAAACAATTCCTCACATCTGCTCTGGTAAAACATTCTTAAATCCAGAAAATATTAAATTATGTTTGTGTAGGTTTTTCTACCTACAAAAAGGTGGAAAGTCACTTGAGGAAACCTGCAGCCAAGACACAGCACATGGCATCTCCTTTCACAACAATTTCAGAACAGCCTAAGAACAGAACCAGACTCCACCTCTCTTCCTGCACAACACAAAAGAAAGCTATGGACTGCTAGAATCACCTTTAAATATATTTACATATTACACATGCCCGTTACAATGCCCACTCTGTAAGATCCCTGAGTGATTAAAAGAGAAGGAAAAAAAAAAAAAAAAAAATCACAAGAAGAAAACCTCCAAATTACTACAGAGCAGATAAATACAACCTGAAAAACTCAAGGACTGTTTTACATAGATCAAATAAAGACTTCAGTGCTACATAAGCAATAAGCCACGGCTTGCACTTTGAGGAATCTGACTTTTATACATATAGAAAGAATTCCAAGGGGGTGACAGGAGATGCAAGGTAAATAAATGAAAAAAAAAAAGAAAAAGAAAATCTTCTCCCTGCAGATGAGGAGAAAATAATATTTCACCTCAGCCTGCCACACTGCCAGGGAATTCTTAAGTTTTGCACAGACAACAGAAAAAGTCAAGGAAGCAAGGAGGTTTCAATGGCCTTAATGGTAAGTCAATTCTTGCCTTTTTCTGTAACTAAATACATACTGTAAACCCAAGTTTATTGCTTACTGTATGCAAGCCAAATGTCTGCCTCATATAAGGATAAATAATTAAACTAGCAGTTCAAATCCTATTTTTAAAAGTTACTATTCCCAAGCACTAAAATACGTAGACAAACTTCAGGTGTTTTGGAACTGGAACAAAACGCACATAGATTTAAAATAACCAGCTTTTTAAATCACAGCACAGAAAGGCTGTGGGCATGCGGGAAAATGGCTTTTACTTTGTAACTAACGGTTCTTTAAAGTTTCTGTAATCTATAAATTGTTCAATTCTCTATACTCTAATAGAAATAGGCTGTTTTTCAATCTACGTTAGTAACCAAAGTTTATACAGAAGGCTGTGTATCAGAAACCACCATTTTGTCCTGGAGCAGTATTTTTATTAAGAAAGGAAATGCAGGATAAAATCATGGTTTCATGTGTTTTTACCTTTCCAAACTAATAAATTCTGGTTTACTACTTTACAAAAAAGAGTGGTATTTTAGGCATTTTCAGGCAAATACTAAAAGTCAGAAGAACATATTCCCCACGTGACAGATGTGTTAGCAAAACAGACAGCTAAAAATCTGTTTTACAGAACTTGTACACGGTGGTACGAGAAATTTATCTTCTGTAATCCTTTCTAGGATGAAAACGGGGACTTCACGTATATTGAGGTTTCAGACTCACAGAAGAACGATGTGAAAAATTTCTTCTCACAGCATGCGACCTCAATTCCTAAAGAGAGGGAAAAATGCTGTGTTGTTTCTTCTGTTTCAAAGTGTGTCCCATTTACTACATTAATAACGCTTCAGTGAAAAGTTACAGTCTATTTTGACACTGTGTCAGCTGGGGAAAAACTGATTTCCATTACGGACACAGATGGAGTCAATAGTGGCAAAAAATATCTTCCATTATTTGCAAGTATGGAATCTTAGAAGGAGCTCAGAATTATTCACTTAAAAAAAATAGAAATCAAGTTCTGTTCATTGATGATATAGCCTTCGTAAAGTATGTGAAGTTATTAAAGCAACTGTATCCTATCTCTAATTAGATAGGGAAAATTCATTTTTGTAAGATGTTACAGTGCAAAACTCCTTAACTAATTAGATTTAGATTTTAGAAATTAGATTTTTTTTTTCTACTTCTGCATTCTCTGTAATGTAGATTAATGCAATGCATTACTACGGGAATTTATAATAATATAATAATAATAAAAAATGATGTAAAAACTCAGATGTATAGAAGTTGAAATGAAAAACTGGCAGCTGTCTCATCTGTGAAGCAGCAAACAGGAAACGGGCTGTGACTAAGTAACTGGTCAGTGGACACCACAAGCTGCTGACCAAAGGATGCCCTTATAAATATACAAATACCAAGCCACTGCTACACATCAACGGGCTGTTGAAAGACTATTAAATAAGAAATAGACACACATTTTAACATGTGCAAGAGGTGTATTCTTCCCTGGCTTCATTTTATTAAAATCCGCAACTAAAAGCACCTTTGTCTCAATAAAAGCGTGGTTGAGCACCTGCCATAATTCCCCAAACAGGACAAAATAGGGAGAAAAGGGGGGAAAGTTGAGTTGTCAATCAAGGAATTAAAACAGTTTTCAGAAACAAAAAAACATACATTGAAGTACCAAAAATTTCCCTCCCTGTTCAAGGAAAATAACGCAAACACGCACAGAACGTAAGCAGCTGAACAGAAAAATGACGATGGAATTAATATGTAGATTATCATCCCAGGAATTAATGATGTGGATTACATCAAGTTTGTTTTATTTAAGAGAATCTTTAGGGAATTTACAACCATGCGGGAAACAGACTATGCTAAATTTTATCTGAGCATGTTTTATTATTTACCGATTTATAAAAAGCAAGCATTGCAATGAGACAACTGACCCTAAGTTTCACAACAGGCAGCTGTTTGCTGGTGTGTTGATGGTGGATCTCAGCCACACGGGAAGAGCTGGACAAGAAAAATCAGTACTGGTAGACTAGAGGTGCCCAAATGGCTTAATACTGAATGCTCCATAGCGTCTGTCAAGTAAAGAGAGAGAACATCCAGATCAGAGAAAGCAAAAGAAAAAAAAACCAAAACACTAAACTGGAATGAGAACAAACTATTAGCTTAGAAATAGGAGATTCTAAAGAGAACACAGAATGAAACAATGTGAGAAACAGCATGCCACCTGCACCTTTCCAGGTTAATGTTAATCACATTAATTATAACGTAGTAACAAATGCTTTTGCTGGAATTTAACATACTCCTCTTGCAGGCACCAGGCCCTGCTACAGCTGGTGACAAGCTTCTTGTTAGTCACATATGATAACCACAAGTTTAGATTCATGTTCCTGAGACTAAGGTAACTTAAAAAAAAAGGTTTATTCTCTCTATTTCATTGCATGTATAAATGAAAAAAATACATACCTCTACAGAAAACAGGTAGTAAGGTTTGTTTAAGGTTCTTTCTTCCAGATGGAATATCGTGCAACAGTACCCAGTACTAGTATAAAACTATCACACTTTTCCCAAAATTATTACACCAAGACTTTCTCTTTTAAAAAGGTGATGCATAGATACATGCATGTGTATATGTAAATATACAAACGTATATATGTGTATTGTGCACACACTGAACAGAAATTGCTTTTAACTGCGGTGAAAAATGGAGTGTTCTAAGTTGGGTTAAATTTCCAGGATATTCACTACTAAAGGCCACAGCGTTAGCGTCATGCACTGCTACAACCTGAACGCAGAGACACGTGAGTGATACCACAGACAAATATCCTAAATTCTGTTCTGGCATAGAAAATCCTCCTCCAGCTTTTCAGTTGAGGCAGTGTAATCACTGCCAACACACTGTAGAGTGGAAATGCTCCAGCAAAAACAAACAAACAAACAACTTTGACCTTTCTGAAAAAGCATTTTCTTATTATAAGTAGAAAATTCCATCTTAAAGCTATCGAAAAAGATTGTGGGGGAATGGAGAACAAAGCCGTGACACAAACTAAACGTGCAAACCGATCTGAAAACCAGGAGCCATTCCTATCGTCGGTAAGTTCTGGTTACTAGAGAACTCAGTTATTTGGGTTTTCAGAAAAAAACACCATAAAAATACTTACTACCCTGGTACTCTTCTGTGCCTTTCCAGCATGTTTTCTGAAGAAAAGGGTAAGCTTACAAGAAGCGCTAGAGCTCAGCACACCAATCCAGGGTACAGCACTTTCAGGGTCCAAGAACTGGACTAAGGAAGATTGTCCAACTTGCCAGACAAAACTAGTCTATTGTGGGGACACAGCAGTGAGGAGTTCAGGTAATGCAAGACTGATTATTTTTTTTTTTACCTCCTGAAGCTAAATGTCCAAGCTTAAATAAAAGAGAACACCTCCTCCCTTCCTCCAAGGACCTAAAAAGTCTGCTACAGGAAGAGGCACTGTGTGATCCACAAAGTCAGGCACGACATTCTGTTGGATACAGACCACGGGAAGAGCAAACCCTGACTGAGTCGAACCGTACCTACCCCCTGACAGCTACACTGCAGCTGGAGATGACCGAGAAGAATAAAAAAACAACCCCAAGTATGAAACAAAACAACCACCCCCACGTATAATCAAATGCTATTTAAGTGGTAGAATAGAGAGAATGAAAAACGATTTGGCATTATACTGTACTGCCAAATTCTGGCAATTTTATTCAAGTCTTTGGAAGGGCTTAGCTGTATCTGTGAATCCACCTGAGACCTGAACAGAGCAGAATTTCAATTATGGGTGACAAGACTTCTGAGCAAGCGGTAAGAGTGAGCAGGAAGCACAGGGAAGGAATGGACGGGATGAGCAACGTCATGCTCAGTTTCATCTGCTAACACAAGCCCGGCTTCCTCCCTCCTATCCCAAACCTCTTGTGTAGGTACAAGAGCTTGTGCAGTTGCTTGACAAACTGGTCTGAGCAACTGCTCCAAGTTTAAGTTAGCTCCTGTTGGGTGGTGGGAGTGGGGCTTCATCTTTAACTCCATCAGTTCCCTGACCTGCTTTCCAGTACTGCCTCACAGCTCCCAGCAGCACAGGAAACGGGTGGTGTGGGAAATGCAACGTACTGCTGAGTTATGTCAGCTCTGGCTGCGGGCAGAATCACTTCTAGAGCTACCAATAAAGACAGAAAAATACTCTATCCGCTTCTATTTTTTTAACTGCAGTACTTCCATTTTATTCCGAAATAATACTTAATGTTACAGCCCCCTCTGCTGGGAAAAGTTTAATAGCTACTGTTATACAATAGTCTGGAAAACGTTCTTCTCCTAAAAGAAACGTAAAATAAATGAAAAAATACATATAAAAGCCTATAACATGGCTTTGATTCATTCCTGTTTGGTCTGTCATTTGTAGCCGAGTAAGAATTTTTCACAGAGGAGTCAAGTGCCGTCACACCAAGTAAAACTACTGATAGCCTTAGTCCCTTGTTATCAGGCAAATCTAGGCTCAATCTAGTTTAGACATTATTTCATATATCGTGTTAATAATCTTATTAATTTAGGCAAAAGTACCTTAAACTGGAATTTAAGGCTGCAAGTAATTAATTCAGTTTCTCAGGATCCGGAGACACGGATTTGAAACCATCACTTCAAAGAGCCGAACGAGGGTCACCATGTTCTCTCAGAACACGTTTTTCATTTGCAGCTCTCTTTGTATCCCAAGTTTTAAAATAACCAGTCATGTTTTGGGTTTTTTTTTCTTGTTTCCTCCCATAGATCCAAAATAAGTAATACCTATGTCCTCTGTAACAAAGCCTCCAGTGAAGAAAAATCTCTGCTTCAATGCAATGTTTCTGTTTTCCTCATTAATAACAGAAGACTTTCCACCCCGTCCCTCTTCTCTCACTATTCCCGCTCAGGAGCGGGCACAGTAACACTACCAGGCTCGCTTTCCGCTGGATACTCACGGGCGCAGGCACAGCTACAGCGCTCTGGGCGTAAGGCTGGGGATGTGGTGCTGGAACTCCATGATCTGAATACAGCTGGTGTAAAAAGAAATAAAATAAAAAATGAGCAGAAAAGCTTCTTTCACAATTTTATGTTTTTGCAAACCTCTCACCTGAATTTCCATTTTTTAAAACTTCAAACTGTGGGGTCTGTTTAGCTACTGGCTTTAATAACCACAATTTCAATATTTCCATCTATGTTCTCCCCTCTGTACCGAAGATTGGTAAATTTAGTTTACCCAGGTCAGTGTCAAAATGCACTTTCCTTGACAGAAGTAGCACACTTTGTACTACAAAACCCATTTCACCCAGCTCTAATTGGAGCAGTGTTTAAATGTGTAGATGAGCATATGGAAATGTAATCTCCAACGTAATCACGCTTATGAGATATTTACATACAAATAATACTCAAGCATTTCTTTGAATTTTGCACCATCTTCCGAATTTCTATACCATCAAATTCTGGACCCGTGAACTGAGAGCATGCTACATTCAAATACTCCTTAACGAACTACATGGTTTTGCTTAGCGCTTACAGATTTCAAATTTATCTGTACGAGTTGGTGTCCAATTTACGAAATACAAAAGGTAGAATAGTAACATGGATGGTAAGATTTATGATTATACAATAAATAGCAATATTTATGCACTTAAAAAAAAAAAAAAGAGAAGTAAATCCCCAACAATCCAAGCCTCATATTATTCAGTGCCTTTTCAGGGAATAAATTACTTGGGTATGTCAGGATTTCCCACTTAAGATGTTTGAAATACCAGTTTTGGAATGTCTCTGGTAGCAATAAAATACTCTTCAACTTTTGTAAAAATACTTTTATTACTGTCCTAACTGACCATTTATTTTGGCATCCCTCCTAGTGAGGAATGAATTATCAAGGAGGAAAAGTACCAATTAACGATAATACATTTCCAGTTTTACAGCAAGTTTTTCTGTAGCCAGTTATTTACTGTCATCTAAAATACACAATTATAAAGAAGCAGCCTTCTTGTAACATTAAGAATCTCTTAAGAAACATTAGAAATTCTATTGGTATAGAAGCAAAAGAATTGTAAACAAAGAAAATAAAATTACTTAGCCATTCAACTACTCTCAATTCATTCTGATCTTCAGAATATTTAGAAACAAGCTTCCACTCACATAGAAAAATAATTACTTCAAGGAAACTACTATGGCTTGAGTAGACTAATCCAGCATTCTGAAGCGCATGACTCCTTTTATTTAAGGGTTATTTTCAAAAAAAACAACAACTGACTGATCTTTATACTGCTGTCTGTCTGTCGTACACTCATGACCCTCTATAATATTTTACAATCAAAGTGTCCTCCTGGAAAACTGGATGAGAGACTCCAACTTGAGAACTACTGAGATGATTTAACAGCAGCAGCATGTGTGTGGGTAAGCACAGGGAACACTGGACAGAAGTCCTTGGAACTGCCTGTGCTTAAACTGAAAAATTCTGTTTTTTCAATTGCAGATAAATACTTTAATCATAAGTAAAAATTTTTCTGGTAAGAATACCTCAGGAACGGCAGCTTCCACTAGAAGAGGTGGAGGTATATATCCATTGTCCTGGGTAATCCCGAGTGGCTGATACAGGACTTCAGACGGTTGCATGTACACGAATGAAGGTGAAGAGGCAGGAGACTGAAAGAAAACACATTATTTTAATAAATTATACGATCTATGCATTACAGATACCAAAGCTTATTTTATAGTCTTCCTTGCTACATATAAATGAAAACAAAGCTTTTAAAGACAGTGTCAAATTCATCTTTGATAACCTGAAGAGACTGAGGGGAAGTAGGTAGGAAGGTCAGGTAGCAGGCTAAAACAAAGGTGTCCTTTAATCACTGCTATATATTTTTTAGATTTTATTTCATTTTGAAGAGCATTGTTAGAATAAACAATTTAAATTTATAAAACTGACACTTAAGATCACAGAAACGTAAAACAGTTTAAAAGCAGCCAACCGACATCTACTAACAGAGTGGAAGTGACCCCAGCTGACCAAGCCCGGCTGCTACCGCCGTAGTAAGGATGCACTGCCACAGTTTGAGTTTAAGGGGCTTGGTCCTGCTTTCAGCGCCAAACTCTTCAAGTTCCTCAAGCGTCAAGATTTCCGTATTAAGCTTCTCTGCTACAGATTACAAAACTGATCCAGTCTCCCCACAAAATGACCAAGATAGCAAGTTCAGATTCTTTTTTACCTGCTTCTGAGAACTTACTAGAAAACTTAATGCAAACTTTTTGTCCGAGGGATAGGGGAAAGCTTCCCTTACATCAGATCTGTATTTGATGTTTCAATACATGTTCTTTTATGCCTTCTACTATAGCAGCAAGCGATGCAAATGCATTGCTGAAATACAGCAACTCCTATTTATTTCAACAGCGTTGTGAATAGCGGGACATTTCACTTGGGCACCATAGCTTTACACTGGATGCAAATGAATGGTAAAACGCTGCAAATATACTTACCTGCGGAACAGACCACTGCCACTGACCTGGAAGACACTGTGTTGGTGCCTAAATTCAAACAAAAGAGATACCACTTACACGATTAAGGACACATGCATACACATACTAGAATTCCCAACATACTCGAATCAAAATCATCTCAAATCTATAATCAGCTCTTACTCAAAAAGAAGAACTATGACGTTAATTAAGCCCCCAAATAATTAAGGAACATATGTTTTATCTACTTGCACTCAGGCTCCGACTTGGCCATTTCATAAGCTTCTAAAATACTGATGCATTTCAGAACTGTGCCTAACTGGGAAAACAGAAGCTACAAAATTCCGTTAAATTTCTGATACCCTTTAAAACCATGGACATACTGCGTAAATCTAGTAGTGGGCCACAAAGCTGGTTAGGGGACTGGAGAATAGGTATCAGGATGCTTAGAGAATTGGCTTGTTCGGCCTTGAGAAGGACAAAGGTGGCAGGGGATAATTATTGCTGGCTACAACTACCTAATGAGAGGGGCAGGGCATAAATATCACTGAGTCAGATTCTCGTCAAAGGTGTTCAGAGCACAAGAGTCAACAGACACAGGCTGGAGCACTGAAAATTTCACCTAGTTGGGAAAAAAAAACCCCACCTTTTACCATTAGAAGGGTCAAGTATTGGAAGAGGCTGTCCAGAAAGTTTGTGGAAACCCCATCACCAAAGATATTTAGAATTCAGCTAGGCAAGCTCCTGAGAAACCTGGTCTAACCAGCCCTGCTTTGAGCAGGCGTTTGGCTTAGATGATAAAAAATTAAGTATGGTGCTAAGGGGGTTCTCCAGCAACACCAAAGAAAACTGTATTTTGAACATTCTTTTTATTTCCTAAGAATAAACAGGCCTGAGAGAATGGTGCAAATAAAACTGCACATCTGGCAGGAACACCGAAATCCGTCTGCAAACAGATACCTGGTAATGGTACGCAGGAGACTGATAAACTGGCTGAGCTACCACCACAGGTGAGCTGGAAACGGAGCGCGACTGAAAAAGAAAAAAGTTACAAGTCTGAAGCGGCAACTTCATAAATTGTACCTCCTACTAAGAGCAGTTCTGGAGTATGACAATGCTGAGCCACCTCCCCTCCCCTTCTGGAAATGGATTTACCAAGTCTGAACTTGCACTTAAAGAGTCTGTAAAACCACTGTTTCCAAGAGTCTCCATTAGAGAGGAAACGACAATCTTTGGCAAATTTACTTAGCTCTTCCCAGAAAGCACTGCGCTGTCACTATCTAGAGACGCTAAGGCCATCTACTACCCTTGCCACAGGTACACTTTGTGAACACCCAGTGCAATCGAAGTTGACACTGATGCATTCCTCCTCCGTCTCCAGCCCGACCCAATCCTCCCTTTTCCATTCCCAACCTCACACCAGCCCCAGTACTCACCTGATTTGACAGCGAGCCAGTTTAGGGAGCTAAACCAGCTAGAAACTTGCCTGAGTGTTGTGGGGGCCCAGTGCAGGGTCAGAGAAACACCAGGGAAAGAAAGCGGGGCAGAAATAGATGGACATGGTGGAGGACAACATAACACTGTGAACCTCCAGTTCCGATTGGTTAAGGCTAGTGTGTGCAACTCCCATGTCATGAAATCCCCTCATTCCTGCAAATGTTTAGGTAGGAACGTCTCCAAAACCACTTTATTTTACCATACGAAAACGCAGAATGCAAAACAAACAAAAAGTGCAAACGTGCACTGTTATATATGCACAATACATACCAAAAAGTATTAACATCTTTAATTTGATTAATGTTTTCTGTAACAGCAAATTTGCAGGTTTTTTCCTTAACTTCTTTATATAGGTACTTTCCTAGCAATGAAAATGAAGAATATGCAAAAAAAATGAAGCCAAAAGACAGCACTGTTTGTAACTGGAAAGCCCAAAGTGCTACTTGTTTGAGACACTGGTTCTGAGCCAGGGCATCAGAACCAAAGTTTAGTACCAGAACACAAAACGTTTTGGTTTTTTTTTCCTCCAACAGGTAAGATTTGAGCAAGTTCTCTAGAACTGCAGAACATGAACTTCAAAAAGGCTTTTTACAACATGTGAGCAGGTGTTTATGTGCTTATGCTTGTCCTCTAAAGCTGAGGAGGCACACTACATCATGCCTCCGTTAGAAGAGCAAACATCTTGGAATTTAAGAGAAATGATTGACACAGAGGTTAAATACCAATCCAAACATCTATTGAATTATCTTCCTCCTAAAACAAGCAGGATTATTGAAAAAGGCTATGCGAACGACTATAGAATTACTCAATTTCACTTTTGCTTTGTTGATCTAGTATTATGTTCTCTTTTCATCCTCAGCGTAATTGTTTGCAGCCAAGAACACCTCACTTGAAGGAATAATAAACGGAGCCAATCAGGGGTCATAAGAAGCAAGAACTCCTTAGTGAAACAGAACTTCTCCTGGGGTAGGGCCCATACTGATTCTGAACCACCCCATCCCACAGGTCACATCAAAGCAAAAGTCCCTGACAGAAGAGCAATAAACTTAAGTAATATTTAAAAACAGAAAGGAAACAGACTAATACAAGGAAGCCATTCAAAGATCAAACATGAGGCATAGTTAAAGAAACTGGAAGCAGGAAGGACTTAAAAATACTGCACTCATCCTGGTCCACAGAAGCGCATATATACAAAAATAAATGACTTACTGGCCACAACTGCGCAACAGAAGCAACTTCAGAGGAATGAAAATAAGCCACTCCATTATGGTAAACGTAGGGATATCCACTTGAAGTAGTCAAGTACATTGTACTAGCTTCTGATATCACAGCAGAACCTGGAATTGAGATTCAGAAGTTTAGTTACAGGTAAGTTGGTCTTTTGGGGGGGAGGTTGGTGGTCTGGTTTTTGTTTGGTTTGTTTTGGAGCTTTTTGTTTGTTTGCTTTTTAGATGTGTAGGTCATAAAAAAAGGAAAAAAAAAAAAAAGATCATTTCTGATCTTCAGAAGAGCAAAACACGCCAAGGAGAGAACATGGAGCAGTGTGCCTAGGTATCTAGATGTCAAGAACGGGGACTCAGCACTGCTGCCGCTATGGTGGAGGCTGTAGCTCAGCATGGTCTGATCCCCCAGCAGAGCTCCATCTGCACACTTCTCTAACAGGCACAGACAGCGAGCGTTATCCAAATAAAGGCTTAGCCATCCGACGCACTTACAAGGGAGAAGGGCGTGCCTGCGCATGAGCGGAGGAAAAGAGGGGGAAACGTCCCCGCCAGGCACATCGTGGTTAAAAACTTACATTCATAATCACGTGTAATACACAAACACAAGGACAAATACATACGAGGACTCCGTATTTGCTGTTTTCTTATTGCTGGGCCAATATTCAGTTTCTTATCCTTGTAATTAAGTTTTTTAGTCTAGAATCAAAGAAAGATGATGTTATTTTCTACACACGTCTAGGCACACAAGAAACTAGTCAGAAGCAGACAAGGCACTCAATAGGCTACACCCTCCCCTGCTTTTTATTTACAGCATGTCTCAAAGAAAGGCATTAGTTCCTTTTCTAATTTCCTTTCTATCCCTATCCTTAGGCTTCACATACACAAAATCACCCGTTAGTAATTTCTTACTCCTCATGGAGCCTCTTAACTAATGTGTAATACGAAACGAAGTATTTCATTTAAGAGAGAATCGTAACGGGGACTCACCTCTTGTAGAATCTTCTGTGCATCTTCTTGGGTTTCAAAAGTAATGAAGCCATATCTAAATAAAAACGACAGAAGCTAAGCCTCTGGAAGTCCTACACTGCACATTATTACTTGATATATAGTACAAGTGGCATTGAATGGTAAACTAATGGGGAAAAAAATAAATTGTAGAAATAAAGACTGCAATAATTACTGCGGCAAGAAATCGAGCAGGCTTTCTACACAGAAATCCTGCTATACCAAACCCCCTCAGTTCATCTCCAGAGAAATCTATGCCACTGAATGCAGCACTATGTAAAAGAAAGTATCTGATATTATAACTAAAGTCTGCACCACAACACATACATAAATTAAAAAAAAAAATTTCCTTCCCCCCCCCAAATACATTGTAGACTTTCAGTTGCTTTACCTCATAATAACATGACTATGGAGTTTTACAGTTATGCAAATTAAGAAGACATTTATATGTAGATGTTAAAAGGCCAGAACAGATTTTTGCATACATGGAATAACTAGTAACATCAATGACAAAATTAATAATACCGCAAGCTATGAAAATTGTAATTGAATTTACTGCAGCTTTCTGTTATATTTTCACTTCCCACGACATGCTTATTCTACTATACCAACCCCTTTGATATTCCAGCTCTGTCATTGACTATCTTCACTTCTTTCACAGTGCCATACTGAGCAAAAAACGTTCTCAGGTCATTTTCATTAGTCTAGTACGGAAAACCAAGGAGGTGGGGAATAAAGAAGAAAAGTTGGTTTGCATAGTTATTCAGTGAATATTTACCATAAGATTTTAATGGATGTACTTTGGATAAACTTTGCTACAAACTAATTATAACTCTGGCTAGGAAGAGAAAAGAATGATCAGGTATGAGCCTCACAGCTCCTGTTTAATTACTGCATTTTCATACTCAGCAACAACGCTAGAAAGCCACTAAAATACTATAACTGCTTTTTTAGGGGATTTATGTAACGACTGTCGTTTTACAGGCAAGGCTATTGAAGCAGGTTTACCAGATCTGAATTTTAGTTTCTGTAAATTACATACTAGAGCACTCTTCATGAAAAATCCCTGCAATATTTTCAAACTTGAAGCCAGCAGAGTACGTAGGCTTCCAGAAAGGAGATGTGCAGGTCACACAGGAAAAAAATCCCCAGGAAATCACAGTGACTTAATGGACAAATTAATCTACTGTAACACAGTCCCTCTTTCTATTTAATAGAAGACCCTGCAAATACGTATAGGCATGCCACAGGAACCCCCCATTATAAATTAAGTAAGAAAAGGTCCTTTCAATGGAGAATGGTTTAAATCCACTTGGAGGAAACTGTTTCCTTCTGAGTATGCATGGAGTAAGACAAGTTCCTAAGGTAAAAATTCATACATAAACTCTATGAACACTCATCTACCTTCTATGAATCAATTTTCTTTTACAAGGCAAGAATATATCAAATATAGTGCCCTAAACAGCATCATATTTCAGATGTTAATGTTTCCTACATGGCCCTTAGTTAATACTATAACCAGTGCTGGAAGACGTAGGATTACATGCATGGATCTCTATGCGCTTCAAGCAATTTCTGTGTTCATCTATACTTTTATTTATTTTAAAGGAAGTGTACCAAAAGTACTATTTACCTTTAAGTGAATGACTTTTACCGTTTTTATCTTTTTATTGTTGTTTTAACTGTATGTATAGTTAGTAACTCCTCTCCTGCACAAAGGCTTAACTGCCTCATCCAAGTTTCAGATGCAAAAAAAGCTTAAAAGAAGCAAAACCTAATTTAAACAACCAGAAAGGATATGAATTTAATGCTCTTTTTTAATAATTCTGCCCTCAAGAGACATTTACAGAAAGAAATTATGTAGCTTGTTTACTACAACCTCCAAGTCCAGCAGAGAGCAATGACGGTAAGGACTGCTTTTCCTCCCTCACTAATCCAAGCATCCAGGCATCAAAGCGTTAGGGAATACTCAGTTACTCTGGAAGTGAGGAGTAACAGATACAAGCGCACTGAACAGGCAAGGAACACGTCAATGTTTTATTAAAGCTCAGTAATTGTGTCTTTGCCTTGGAAGTTGCCTGTATCGGTTCTTGAGAAACTACCCACCATGAACAGGTTAAAAAAAAAAAATTCTGGAGTCCTGAACTACTCTCTGGAATGGATAATTACGCTTTGCACCTAGCCAGAAGCGTGAAAGCCTGTGTACGCTGGGGAACAGATTCAGCTAAACAACTGATATCTTATATAAAACAATTCCACAGCATATGTTACAGGGCTGGCACATTCTCGAGTAACAGAATGCATGCTTAAAGTACAAAGAGATCTTCCTTTGTAGCAGAGATCTTCCTTTCCCTTAAAATTTTCTCAATCAGCACCAAAACACACCTGCTTAGAAATGAAAAGGCTCAGAGATAAAACTTCTCATTTCTGGGAGATTGTTTCTTTTCAGCTCCACGTTACGTGTAGCTCAGCTGCCTCACAAAGCCGAGAAAATCACCTAACGGCTAAATACACCCCGAAACAACAAAAGAGCCCTTACGATTGATGAGTGCTGGAAGTGTTGTTCAGTATCTCAAGGACATGAGGGATGGCTACACAAGACTGTAAGCTTGGAAAGCCAGAGGTCTATCTGCAAAGCGGTGTATTGAACGGTATTAAGAAGGAAACGCTGTTCCAAGATTCACAGTGAAATCTGGAAGCCCCTAGACAAACGTGCGATCGAGAAGCTTGACAGAAACCTGCTCAGGACTTGCCTTCTCCTGCTCACGACAGGACAAAGGCACTTGTCAAGATTCTTAAGAAAGGCCAATGCTGAGCCTTCACCGATGGCATACACCACTGAAGAAAGAGCTCTTCAGCCCAAGATGAAAATGCACCATGCTGTAACTTCTCTTACTGAATTGTTTCTCTACATTGAAGAGGACAGATGTTTGCTCTTACAAGAGGGAATCCCTGCTACGGTGACGGAGCAAATGGAATTACCTGGCAAAATGATGGAAGAGCTTTCTGGAAATCAACTGGTTTTTGTTGATGATGTGTCTCCCTATTTCACAAAAATAAGTAAATAGGTTTTTTTACACCCTCATCCAACTTGAATAAGACCTTTGGCATTAAAAAAAGGCAACAAAACCTGATGTTTTTGCAATAAGATTCCCAGTAGAAAACAATCCAAGACTGACACATGTCCTATGACTTGAACAGAAATTTAAGACTCTCCGTGAAATGAAGAGTCATAGTAAATGGGAGAGTAGCTAAAAAGTCTACAGATGTTCCATCCCTTCTACTTCCTCTTCAAATGAAATCCATCTTCTTTATGCTTATAGATGCAAAAACACTTAATTCCTGTTGTTGAAATCAGGATTCGCTAAGTTTTTGACTTACCAGCGACTGAACTAAGAGACCCTCCCAAAGGAACAGTATGACTATTAACAAGAATATCGCTATGTTAAGCGGAAAAGCGTTTTAAGCTTTGAAATCGCAGTGAACAAAGAACGGGGACAGGTCTTTTTACAGCTCCAATAACATGACTGCTCCTAATGCAAAAAGCTATTGTGCCTCTTTGCTAAAGCTGAAGACCCTGTCCAACATTTCTTGAATTATGAAGGTCTCTATTTGAATTGTCTCAGCTAAATAAGCCAGAAGATCCTGGAATATCTTATATTTATTATGCAAAACAGTCTAACTGAGTCTAACTCTTCTTCCTTTGCATCTGAGTCAGGTCCTCAGCCTAGGAGGATCCCAGCAGGGAGGACAGTCTTGGTGGGAACACACAAGCAGCTACGCAGACTGAGAATGTTTTGCAAAAGTCAGTGAGTTCACTCGTTATCTAAAGTGCTAAGAAAGAAAACAATTAAAGTGGCCGCTATAAAGGTCTGGTGCATAGCTGGTCACTATGTTGAAGGCGACTGAACAATGTAAGAATGGCTCCGTTTTCACTGCTACCTGAGGTTTTTAGGGCATTTGCAAAAGCACAAGCATTCTAAGAATTAAGCTCAGTACTGCAAATTGACCAGAGAGGCTCCAGTATTGGTTTTAAAACAAATACTTGCTTTTAAGAAAATTATTATGATATATGCACTGGAGCTCCTTTTTTGTAGGAGCTGGAAGAGAAGTGCTAGAGGAACTGAAGCTACAGACATCTGTTCTGTTTGCGATCTATGACCTTGTGTTTCCAGTTTCTTAAATTACACTAAGTGTTATATATAATACAAAAACCTTCTACACATTTTTCTACCATAACCTCTGCTGGCAACAAAAGCAACCTTCTTTGAAAAGAGAAAATTCTGAAGAACGTTGTAGTGAAGGGCACTTACCACCTAAACAAACATGAGTCTCACTTTTTTTCCTACTGGTTTTTATAGGGCTATACATCACTTAGTAGTAAAAATAGGGAAAAAAATTACCTTCAAATCAATTCCTCCTACAAAGACACGATTTGGAGTAACTGTTCCAAACATGGGAGCACTGGTGAGATTATTTAACAGCACTGGTGACACAGTGTTGGGACATGAGGGTAAAGATTCTATTTGCATCTGATCTGTGGTCTGCTGAATAAAATAAAATATTTTCAGTATCTTACATATTATAAATTATTAAGTAAAATTCTCAACAGAAAACCCATGCTGAATTCTTTGGGAGGCACAGCAAATGCTGAACAACTGAACATTAACCACATTTTTATCCAGTATGCAGCTCAGTGAAGTATTTAAACATAAGCTTAGTTTTAAGCAATTCAGTAACTGTCAATACTTTACAGTCTGAAGTTTGACTTTTAATTTAACATCTTTCTGAATTAGACATCTAGGGCCTAATCCTCCAATCTGAAGTTCTTCTGTTTGCACAGCACCCTGCTGAACGACTCCCAAGCTATGAATTCTATTTCAGAGAATAATTTAAATCTATTAGAAGCCCCTTAGTTTAAGCCTATGTAGAAAGGACCTTCTCAACTCTACCTGCGCTCACACGTACAAACTCTGCCACCTGCAACAGCTTCTGTTGGATTACTTGGTATTTCCTTAGCTACTTGAGAATTAGTCTATTAATTCTGAGTAATGAGTTTTGCTCTGGATACCTTAAAGACAATAAACCCAATTTAGTCCAGCTGTTTTAGGGAAGACAAAAATCCTTTCCAAGTCTACTAAAGCATACACATTTGGGGCAGAGGAAAACCCCAAGTATTTAACTTGATCTATTGAGGAGAAAATATGGTTTCCTCCTACTGGGAACACTACTCTGGAGCAGCGTCTAACTTGGGGAAAAAACCCAAACCACTCGCAAGCAACAATCAATCATCGTTGCTAGTCCCAAAGCCTTTAGAAAGAAGTATATTTTATGTTGAGAACAACTTCTGTAGGACGATGAAACAAGCTACTTTCTTAATCTCTCACATCAAATACAATATTCTACTTGTGTAATCATCTCGCAACTGTAAGCAGCGCCAAAATATCTGAATTTAACTATAAAATAACAACTAACAGTTGAACACCATGGCCAAAATGTATTTCTTACCTCAAAGACCTTGAATTTCATTATCTCTATACAAGTTCTAAGAGGCAAAGTCTTATTTAAAAAAAAAACCAACCAAACAACTCATAGCCCAAATGGACGACAGGATGAATTAAACATACCACTTCTGAACTCCCAATACAGTAAACCCCAATAAATTTTAAAATATAAAATCTGTATTCTGATAGCTATCTCAAACAGCATTTCCCCTATTTAATGCCAGTGTAGCAGTAAGAAAACTGTATCAAAATAAAAACCTGTGCACTAACAGCATGTCACTTGCCCAATCATTTGTATTTCCACAGGTTTTTTTTTTCAAACAAATACGTGTATTCGGCAATATTCGCATAGGATTTTTATTGCGTTTGACAGCAGCTCTCCACCAGAATTTTTAAGGTTTTCGTTTTCACGCTGAACACACCCAGGGCCAGGCAACCAAGCGCTACAGAAGGCCTGGCGATCCACGGCACCCCACCCAACAACCCCTTCTCCCAGGCCGTGTGCTCTCCCGTCGGAAGCCAGACCCGTGCCCGCGGCTGGCAGCCGGGACAAGGGCAGCGGTTTCCCAGCCCCCGAAGCCCCCAGAGGGCTGCCCCACAGGGGAAATGGCGGCACCCGCGCCAAGGCCGCAACCGCCGGCGAGGCCCGCTCCCCACGGCGTCGCTGCCGGCCCTCCCGCCCCCGGGAAGCGGCCCACCCGCCCGCCCGGCTCCTCACCGCGCCGTCGGGCTCCATGTCCGCGCCGCCGCCTCAGCCCCGGCACGTTGCCGGCACGCGTCGCGCTCCTCGGGCCCGCCTCCCGCCGACGGGCGCAGCGAGAGCGGCCTGCAACGGGCGGGGGACGCCGGGAGGGCCCCGCCCCGGAGGTGCCGCCGCCGACCCCTTTTCTCCGCCGCGGCGGGCGGCCCTCAGCCCTCCTTCTACCGGGGACCTGCCCTCTCCGCGGCGGTGCGCCCTCGTCCGGGGCCTCGCCTCCCCTCACGGGAGCCCGGCGGCCCTTTCCCGGCACCTGCCAGCGCCCGCCTCGCCTGGGGGCCCGCCGCCGAGCCCGGCCGCTTCCCGCCGGCCTGCCCAGCTCTGGAGCCCGTGTGCCGCGGCCGCCCCGCCACCGCACCGTGGCTCGACGGAGGCAAAACCCGCCCGCAGGAAGGAGGGCAGGCCCCGGCAGAGAGCTCCCGAGGTTCCCGCAGAGGCCGCCCCGACCGCTGCAGTCTTGGCAGGACCCTCCCCTGCTCCTTATGTAGCGTTGCTTCAGCATCTACCAGCTTCTGCAGCGTTAGTTACCACAGGGAATTATAAAAAAAACAACTAAAAGAGATGCTAATAATGCATGTGCCTGTGATAGACAATGCCATAACGCTTAACTCTCCGTCGTGACTTTTTTAGCTGAGAAAGCTGTATCAAAAGGCGATTTCAGCAGCGCGGATGAGGTCTTTCACAAATAGTTATTTTGCGAGATGCTGGAACGCTGCTGAATTGTGCTCGCTGGCTTCTCTGAGCATCCACCAGAAGCAAAAGCGTACCCTGAGAGCAGCACCAGCCTTCCATGGTGCGAAAGGCAGAACAGGCCGGGCCTCCCTGCGCTTCCCGACTGGGCTTGGGGAAGGTAAAGTCGGCATAGCTGAAAGAACACATAAAAGTTTAACTATTACATCTTTACACCTCCTCCTCAAGTTGAAAACCCCAGACCTGCGGTTTTAACAACAGAAAAAGCCATTCACTTAAAGGTAAATAGTATTCCTGATACATTTAAAATCAGGCAATTCTGACACAACCAGGATTTCTGCAAACGAATGAGAAAGACAGCTATTTTTTTATCCTGGACACTTGAAAATTGAAAACCCCGAGACTCGCCCGCAAAGGGAGTCAGGAGTGCATCTGTTTTTCCTGACTCTGCACATCGGCAACACGCGCAGCATGAAATGGGGTCTTTGCTGTTCTCTCCCACAAATTAAAAGGCGGTGCTGGGCAAAGGCAAGAGTCTGTGAGCTGGTTCCTGTAGGCTCTTCCCTTTTTCCCCGTTGTTATAGCATCAGAGAAAGTCAGAGGTTAAGTGAGGAAAGATAAACCGCAAAAGGTGAGAGAAAAATGGGGAGGAGAAAAACTATTTGGGAGGAGAAAGGAAGAACAAAATTCTCCAGGCACAGAAAGAGGAGGATGATGTTATGAGTAACCCGTGGGCCCGGCAGCAGCCTGCTCCTTCGCTGAGCGGTTCCCTGACCTTGGAGAAGACGTGCTGCCTTTTTTGCTTCTCTTACTTATCTGCAGGTAAGAACGCCAGCTTTCCTACCAGCATCCTTTCATGAAAATAGTGTTGTTAGGGAGAGGCAGACGGCACCTGCTGAAAGATTACTTACTTCCTGCTCTCCACTTCATAAAAAAGTCTCTCAGGATGTTACTAGCAGGTTAACTTCTGCCTCTGTTGCATAGACTACAAATATATTTAAAAAAAATGCCGGTAACTGATGAAGAGGTACACAGCAATTTCTCTTACGAGCTTGTGCATGGACTCTCTGCACAGGGCAGATTCCAGCTGTGAGAGTATCTGCTGTTCCCGAATAACTAGTGATGAAGCTTCAGATGATTTTACGGAATGTATGACAAGGCTGCAACATATTTCTGTGTCATAATTTTTAGGTATTAATTTCCTCTAATAACATACTGCATGGCAATGACCATTTCCTTTGTCTTTAAATTAGTCTTCTTAGGTCAGTGTGTGCCACAGTGTGTGGATATGTAACCATAAGCTTTTATTAGTTCTTTTTTAAATTTCCTCTTTGGTGCAACTACTTGGTATCTTGTTCTCTCTTGTATAACACAGGCTGGGGCTGAGTCCTCCGCTCCCTTACCAGTCTTTTCTCTTAGTTATCTTTTTAAGATTAGTGTTTCTCCTATGTGAATATCGTGCATCTTCTTTCAGGGTAACTTACTTTGGGGCCTTTCTCACTGAAAAAAACCTCCAAAATAGCTGTTGTCGACATGTATTACAACATTTTTTACACCAAAACTAGATGGAAGCTCATAAAAAAAGTTCAGTGGCGTTTAGAGCTGTCCCTGAATTAGCATTTCTTTGTGCTGAACATGAGAACTGCCTTGGTTCTGGGCTTTTACATGGAACTATAAGTATTATATATTGTATAGAGAGAGAGAAAGAAAAACTTCACATCCTTTAAGTGGTAATTATGACCTGTGGCCAGGCATTTGTTATTAGCTAATGATCGGCTGGGGTCAGGGGGTCACCTCCTACCCTTTCCCCCTTAATCATGGCCAACAGGTGTCATGAGGAGATTACCTTAGAACCGAGCGAGCAAGGAGAACTTCCACGGAGCCTCGCTGCCTTTACAGCCAAGGGCCGCAGCTCTGAGGGGCCCTACAGCGCCCGCCAGCTTGCCCGGCCCGGCCCCTCCCGCCCTCCGTTCTCCTCTACAACCATGCATCTCTAGAAGCTCCTGGTAGCTCAAAGCCACCCGAGGAACCGCCGGGGACAGCCCGGCTGCCGGGGACAGCCCCTCCCGAAGGCCTCACGTCGAGGCCCCGGGAGCGGGTCCTCGGTGCCGCGGGGACCGGCGGCAGCGGCTCTTCCGCGCCGCCAGGGGGCGGCGTTAG
>JAVSBS010012028.1:15043-28126 GCA_033124195.1 Coracias cyanogaster | reverse complement strand
GTCCCCATCCCTGGAGGGGTTTCCAAGGCGTGGAGATGTGGTGCTGAGGGCCAGGGGTTAGTGGTGCCCTGGCAGTGTGCTGGGGTAATGATTGGACTCGATCTGAAAGGTCTCTTCCAACCAAAATGATTCTATGATTATTAAGTGGCTTCTCAAACACTCTCAGTGCTACCTTCTCATAGCACTCTATATAAAGTGCAACATTAGGAAAAAGCAGCTTAAGTTTGGTTTTAGCATCGAGGAGGCCTCTGGCACAGCTTTACACTAGAACTATGTTGATAACTGTCACATACAGCACAAGCAAGCAACGTCTGAAGAGAATGTAGTAAGAAATGAGTTCCCACTCAATTGCAACACCAGGGTGTGACCAGCAATACCCTGTGATCTAATGGGAAAGACATGTTACAATTGGATCCTTCAGCTGATGCTGTGCTCCAGGGTGGGTGGAAAAAAAAAAATAGTTGTTTATCTTGTTTGAAGCGGATTTTACTTTGAAGACCAAGGCTGCATACCTTGCCAGCTGAGAGATGAGAAGAATGCACTCTGTCCAACGTTTCTTATGTTATCCTGAGGTAAATCAGGAGGACCTCTACCTGCAGCACAGAGCACCAAAGAAATAAAATCCAGCAAAACAACGTTCAGCACACTGGTAAGAATGTAAACGGAATTAATCTTTGCAGCTCTTACCTGCCAGAGCAAGAGTATCCTGATGCTCCTGATGAGAGGAGAAGAGAATGCTTGGATTGATGTCTTTCGTCGTGAAGTTCTCCCACGGAGGAGTTAATTCGGTTTGTCTGTCAGTAGACTGTATTTCTATGTCCAGTATAACATGAAAGAGCTGAGGATATTTGTCTGGAGAGTCACAGGCATCCAGTTCAGGCCTAAATGGGGGTAGGAGTTGTACAATTAAAAAGGAAAGGGTATTTCTGCCAGTCTACATAAAGTCTTTTAATAGAGGCATGCACACAGACTTTTCATGTTTCATCCGGGAATAGTCTCCTTCAGCCTTCACAAGGCTTCTACACTCCAGCTTTGATTAATCTTCAGCTGGAAATACTCACTTGGTGAATTTTAGTGTGGTTGTCCCCAGGGCTACAAATCCAGTATGAAATTGAATTTGGAATATTTGTGTGTTGGTCATCTGAAATAAACAGAAAGCACCGAGTGAATGAGTGCTTAAATTCATGAAATTAAAAATAGTAACTGACTACCAGTTACTACATAGACTAGTCATAGCTGCTATCTAAGTTGATTCTTGCTTGTTCTACAGAAAGCAGAGGTTCTCCTTCTTACACCCAAATATTTCCATCTGCCTTAACCCTTGCTGCAGCCACCCCCATGCAGCCAAGTGCCTCCATGGTATTCAGGAATATGCCTTTTTTCCCCTGCTTGTCTCTATTTCTGGGATCTACTTGACACTTCAGCAGTTAAATAAAACTGATATCTGTTTCCACATTGGAGCAACAGGTTTGTAGCACAGGAAAATATAAAACCATTTCAGAGGCAGCAGAGGCTTCAGTAAAGTGTCGTCTCTTCAGCAAACAGCACAAATAGCAGATTAAGAAGAGAAAAACATTAAGTGGACATTCTGCGACTTGAATATTAAGGTTTCAACAATACCATCAGCAAAATTATCAAGATCTCAGGTTAAAATATCAGTGGATAGAGCGAGCAAGAACGCAGCCCCTACACCCAGCTGGCGGGGAGGGTCCTGGAACTGGTCTGCCTGACCAGCCATGCAGCACCCATCTGCAGGGACTAAATGAGGCGCTGCTCTAAGCAAGTAGGACAAAACTTGGTTCTTTCCTCACTTGTTGTGCTTTAAATCACTGCAATTTAAATGAGTTATTTCACCAAGTGAGCCCATTAACCCTCATCCCCACAAAGGTTAATGGAGCAACTCCGTGTATGACAAGTACCGATTCCGTTTTTGCAGATCCAAGTTTTCTAGTCTGACCAGACTGCATCTCCAAATTCCTCTTCCACAATTACAAGAGCCACAGAACAGTATTTTAAAGTCAGGCTCAGAGCCTAGAGCAGCACGGACCAATATATATTTTCAACTTCAGTGCTGCTCCTATTTTATGGGAAGGAGACCTCAAGGTGTGCTCTGTCCAGCACCCTTATATTCTCTCTCCCCAGTTTCCACTGCCTCCCATTTCCATGATCTGCTGGTATTAAGAAGCTTTTCAGCTACAAAGGAGGTGGCTGTCTGACCAGCCTGCAGCTTAAATGGTCTTTCCTATCCCCATCACTGACCAATCCACACAAATTGCCTTTTTGCTCAAATGACCAAAAAAGGTGAGGGCTGCTGTAGAGCAAGCCAAACAGACAGCATGCAGGAGCGATGGCTCAATAAGTCATTCTAATTTGAGCAGAAGAAAATCTTCCTCCATGTTCTTAGGTAGAGGCTTTGGTGGTGGCTTTCCCTGAGCTAGTTACTGATGGACAGTTTCTATCGTCTACATCAGCTGGAAGGATCCTACAGTAGAAACCATCTCCATAAAGAGATACCAGAGTCATCATGGAGTTCTCCACATGCAGTTCTTTGTTTTCACTTGGCACTGCTCAAATTTGTGTTATGTCTACTGTCAACTGCTATCACAAATGCCATGTGCATTCTTAGATTCCATATTTAGCCATCTCTTAGTTAGTTACATTGCCTCTACTGTACAAGAGAAGTTAAGCAAACTCCTACTTTTGCTTGAAGGCGTCCCCCAATGGTTGATCTCATATGGTAGACAGAAACTACAACATCTCCATGGACAGTGGCTCCCAGTGGAATGAGGACTTTCCCTTCTTGCACACGGTATTCTCTTTGAGGGGAAGAGAAGGAAACCCACAGTTAAGCTCCCTTCCACAATGCCGTAACCATCAACAATGTCACTACCATCAGCAAGGTCAACAGAAAAGCTATCATCTCATTCAGGCCAAGCAAACCTTGCGGGCCAAGCACCAAGAAGGTGCATTCAGTGCTCTGCTCAGGGTTAGGCTTAGTTGAGACAGAAACATTTCACAAGGGAAACCAACACAGCACTGAACTATCTCTGTGAAGATCTCCCAGCACATGACAACTTCAGAGTCACCCTGGCAGTTTCAATACTAGGCACTAAATTTCAAGTAATATATTGCAGCATGGATATTAGCCACATTAGAGCAAAACGGAAGCCTCCTGGCATTAAGCTTCTTAAGGGCGGTAGGAGATGGCAGCAACTCACTTCATCCTTTCATACTCCTGGGAAGTGGTGAGGATCCTGGTTTCTCCACTGAGAATGTCGCAGAAGGGCCGGCAGCCATTTCGTTGCTTGTTGAAGCAGGGGACTGGGCTGAGGGTGACTGACTTGATAGTAAGTGGTTTGCAGTGAGGAATGACGGGCTTGTCTGCTATTAGATCACAAATGTATCCTATGTATCTGCAGGGAGAGAAAGCCGTTACTGAAATCTCCATCCCAGGTGACCGATTTTCGTTCTGTGCTTGAAGTCTACCTTGAAATCCAGTGCAAGTGTGACTCTATCACAGTTCCAGCACTGGAGTTTCCACGTACTCCACCATCCTTGCATCTGGAACAGAATCTACGCTTCCATTTCTGTTTAATTACAAGAACTGGTGCTCAAGAGGAAGGATGCTGGCCTTCAGCTCTGAGCCAAAAACCATTTCTCCTCACCTTTTAGGAGAGAAAAGGCTGCCCAATGGTGTTTCTGGTTTACCAGTAGAAGTCTGCCTTCTATTTCACATGCACATAGCAGATTAATTACTTTGTTAGTCACATGCTGAAGAATCATTACTATTACATATGCAACACTATAGCTTTGCTCCAACAGGCAGTTTTTCCTCTGCTTAATGGAAATTTAAAAAAAAACCACACAACTATTTTACAGTGTAAACTCCTGCAAGGAGGAAGCTAATGTAGGAAGAGAGATTCACTGAGGCCCTAATAACTACAGGTTCATCAGCTTTCCCAAACTAGTAAGCAAAGCTATTTTAATATTTGATTTTGTCCCTCCATTACTGTTATACCAACGCGGGTAAAATGGAAGTGGCCAAAAGCATCAGTGAAGACCCGTCACAGGGAAGTGCCGTGGCTAACGGACGAGTACAGCTCGGGCAGTGTTTAGCGTGAGGAATATAGCTCGCTCACGTGGCATTCAGCCAGCATACTCTACCTCCTGTGAGATGGCCACAGCACAATTCCAGGTCTCTTTGTGTTCAGCAACTGCATAGCAGGGCCTGGATTAGAGAAGAGGTGACAGAAACAGAACATCGCACTGACCAGAACTGCTGAGGCTGCACGGCCATCCTGTAAAGGAAAGGGGTGGGGGAAAAAAAACAAACAAACCCTGTAAGCATCACAGACAGCATTTAAATCTCAGCAGAACACTCTCTGCTCTTCCTTAAATCACGTAGTTTCTCTAGGAAGACTAGGATTGAGACCACAAGATGAGGAATTGCCAGTGCTGTGTCGTTAATACCGAGGACTTCAGTGAGCGGCACTGGGCTGGATCAAAGTGAAGATAATATCCTCAAAGCCGAGGATGGTTGAGACTTGTTTTGAAAGCCCAGAAGTACATTTTGTCTACAAATGTTGGTGTTTCATGGCGGCTCCCAAGCTGTAATATTATAATTATTTCAACAACAGGCCTGGAACTGGCCACAGGGGTCAGAGTACACCCGTCCCACAGCCGCAGGCAGTCGTCTAATGGAAATTTAACCTAGAAGAATTCACAAACAAAACAAAACAATCCAGCCCAAGGCTCCCTCCCCCAAACATCTCCACAGTCCTCAACCTACAGCTTGCTCCTGAACAAGTCTATGCTTTCTTCAGAGTGATTATAGGGTGAAGTACATTTGCTGAGTCAGACTGATAAACCAAAAATACAGAAGGAGCAGGAGAGAATCAAAGCTCCTTGAAATTACTTATTTCAGGCACTCCAGCCATACGCTAGGATTGGCCATACCAGACAAGATCCAGACACCAGCTACCTGCTGAGCCTGAGCACACGCTCAAGGTTAACAGACTATCTGCTTTTTCAAGGTTTAGCCCCAACCAATTGCTTCTGAAAAGATCTCTCATGTTCATGTAAACCAAACAGGCTCCTGCAGACTTCTTAGAAAGTGTTGAAAAGGACTCCCTGTCCTTTACAGCATTATCCTGCCGTTCATTGCTCAAAGGACAGCAAAAGAATTTGATTCTTGAGCTAGATTTCCAGCACTGGAGGCATCAAGTGCATCTTCGTCTCTGTTTGAAGGGAATTTATATCCTGTAGCCGGCGGCTGTGCTACGCAAGGCAGAAATGCCAGGCTCGTTTGTAAGGTCTACTGCAGTTTGGGATCAGTCACTTCCTCTGCTCCTTCCAGTTCATGCTGATCAGGGCTGACAGCCTCCCAGATTTAATTTAGTTTCCAGGAGCAAAACAGAACTCTCCTTTTGGGCATTACCGTCAACATTAAAGGTTGTACGGGGCAAATTACAAGTCAGTCACACGGAATCACACCACTCTCATGCAGACCATCTGCATCCCAGCAACCATTTCAGCTGTGGTGTACAGAGCAGCAGAAGGCAACCGGACCTTCTTCAGCCAGGCCTGACAAGTAGGGACCACAAAAGATTTTAACAATCTTAGTTTCACAGTTTGACAGAATTCCCAGCTATGTGTTTTTTCCATCAGAAGGCTGCATTTTGTCCTGTGACTACTTACAAGAAGATGTAAGGCCATAGCAGGCTGACAACTTTTCCTGTCAGTTCTCAAGTGAAGTTCAAACCTTTTTGCTACTCATCACCTCTAGTAGTTCACTGCTAGAACGATGGTGACCCCTCTTGCTTTGCATTCCTGCCTCTCATCCAGTGTTAGGTCTTCCCGCTTACCTATGGAGCTGCACATGGAAGATGATGCCCCTTTCTATGGGGTTCCATTTTATTACCTTTCTTTTTCTTTTAGAAATTACCACCGTCCTTGCACACAGACTCCAGACACGCAACGTGCAACATGACTTAGGACTCATAGGTCTCAAAATTTGGTTACTTTCTGGCGTACTTACCATGCAGTGGATGACGCACACGTTTTTGGGGTTCTGCTGTAGCCAGTTGTGCATGTTCTTACAGACGGCGTAGAGGTTGTGCAGACTGGGTGCCTGTCGTACTGGCCAGCTACATTCGGATACCTACAGGAATGGCACGATGAACAAAAGCCAGCTGCGGAAAAGCACTAAGCAAGGCACACTTTTACAAATGCTTCCTGCCACGAAACGTACTTCTTTTTACAACCTAGAGTAACGTGCTTGAAGCCTACTCTGTCTCTTCTCATGAATAATTCTGCTCTGTGACTTCCATGAATTATGAGGAGATAAACAAAAAAGAATTCTCAATTAAATAACAGAACGTTGATGTATTGTCACTGATGAGACATTTTTAAAATTTACATTCCAAGTCAGATTATCTTGAGTAGCCTTTCATAACACTCCAGTCTCACAGCAGCGCATCAATTTCTGCCTCGTCTAAAGCCTTTGTACAACTTGTCCCTGAAAACTACAGCTCTGAGTTTCAAAGGATGCTGAGCATCTGTTGTTCTCAGTCACTGGTGTCATACAATTTTTCAAGCCCTGTTTGACAGATATTAGACTGCTGAAAGGGAAACTTCTGTTTAAAAAAAAAAATTCATATCTTAATAAGTATCGTTAAGATATGAGCCAGAAAAAGGAATGACTTAGAACTGAAAAAACAAAATTTCCCAAGTATGTCTAGTTACTATGCATCAAGTGCTAGTTCTGAGTCATAACACTTATCTCAGAAACAGTCCTTGCAGTCTCAACCAGCACATCAAATAGCCTTCTACAGACATCTCTGTTTCATCTGGTTTTAATTGAAATCTCTTTTTCAAAAGGCATTTCTGGCTAGAAGAAATTTAAAGGAGAAATGTCATGAGGCTCGTCCTCAAATAATTGGTTCTCACTCTTGGCTGACATTTGGATCCTGCTTAATGAGAACCGGGGGCAGGGAAGGGATGGTTTGCCCAGATGTTCTTGAATCGCCCTGTGATCTCCATACCCGACCGTTTCATCTCTCAGAAAAAGAAACTGCTCAAGGTTTCATAAAACCTGTATTTACGGTTCTTTTACATATACCTGCACATCTTTATATAGACTCAAAGTGGATAACTACCAAGCTGGGGTTTGTCTAAACGACAAATGACACCCAGAGGACACAGCGAAAGAGCAAGTGGGCAGCCCTGCCAGACCCAGCACATCCATCCCACTGCCAGCCTTTCTGAGCTGGCGGACCTCTGCTTAACCTTTGGGAGATTTTTGTCTAATCTAATATCTGATTAGATATTTCATAGAATCAGAAAAGGCTTTGGGTTGGAAGGGACATCAAAGATCACCTAGCTCCAATCCCCTGCCATGGGCAGGGACACCTCCCACTAGACCAGGTTGCTCCAAGCCCCGTCCAACCTGGCCTTGAACACAGCCAGCGATGGAGCATCCACAACTTCCCTGGGCAACCTGTGCCAGTGTCTCACCACCCTCACAGTACAGATGATCTTCCCAATTTCTAATCTAAACTTCCCCTCTTCCAGTTTGAAGCCATCACCCCTCATCCTCTCACTGCAAGCCTTTGTAGAAAGTCCCTCCTCAGCTTTCTTGTAGCTCCCCTTCGGTTACTGGAAGGCCACCATTGTCTAATCACTTTTAGACTCAGGGAAGTTTTTGGTCTCCACAATATCCTGAAATTCAGCTGCACTTGTTGAGCAAGTAGAAACTACCCAGCAAATCAAACCACGCTCAAGCTTTGGAAGGCAGTGAATGACCATTCCCTATCTACCCTCTCAACAGCATTATCCTCATCCCCCAGCTTCTCCTGTCTCAAGAGCTGTAGTTTATTTCATTCATTCCGTTGCGTACACTTGATACTCCCTCACCTATTCATTTTATGTGCATTTTCCAGAAGGGTCAAGGTGGCACAAGACACCCAAAGGTTCACTACACAGCAACCCCCAGTTTGGGAATGGCCAGCATTGGCTTTCTGTTCCACAGACATGGCAGGGTCCCCACCACTGCAGTTATGAGAGCATTATAAAACCCAAATTACAGAGAAATCATAAACATTTATTTCATTCTTTAATAGAGACACAGTACCAATGTCGTAAATGACATATTCTTTTATATTATCAATTATATTATCACGCCAATTATATCATTATTTTATATCATGCAAAAGTCTTTTCCTCCCAGCCTCAAATATTTTTGCAGCAGGCTTCTGGAGGCACAAGACCCACTTGCACTTAGACCACTAAAACACACTTTAGATTCCAAGTGGCCATTAGAATTAATACGACCAGTGACCCTTTCACTGATGATTTTCTCAACAGACCTCATGACAACACCCTGTCAAGCATCTGGAAAAGCCGTTATTATATCTCCAGTAAATAATATACATTTCCCAACAGTCCATAATTACATATTTACTTTGCCTATAATTACACATCTCCCCGCTGGCTTGCAATTAGGAAATTAAATACGCGCTATGTAACATTTAATCGGTTTCAAACAGAACCTCACCACCACTCATGAGAGACTTTACCAAAAAGTAAGGTGAATTCTTCTAGAACTTTGGAAACAAGCAGCCAGTGCTTGGTTTACTTCAGCAGTAGGGCAAGCAACAGCCAAGAACGTGACCCATCAGGGACATTGAAGTTTGGGTCTGTTGTTCAATGCTATATTTGAGTTCCAGGGAGGAGAACAGAGCACAAGGAGATCTGAGAAGCAGGTTTGAGTGTTCATAGTGCCTGCCTCTCCTCAACAGACTTGGGCCTTCATACCCCGCACAGCCACGTCAGGGCAGAAAAATGGCCCAGCAGGACATTAACTGTCCTGTCCTCCTGTCCTGCCATGCAGCAAAGTGACCTACTTTGATCAGAGAAGTTTTAAAGAAGAGAGGAATTTAAAAGCCTTTCACTTCCAAGAGCAAGTGTCAGTCTTAAAACTTCAGCTCATCTGGCTCGCCCTCACCCAGAAAATACTCTTCGTGTCTGTTCACCACCTTGACAGCCCGTTAGTATTTTTTATCCAATATATACGAAGTTCAACCTCGTATTTAGAATTGTTTCATGTTTCATCTGATCTCCTGTATCTCATCATTTTTCTGAAAAGAACTTGGTGTCAGTATTTCCAAGCCCATAACCTGAGTACAATATTTTATTAAAAGTTGCATCATTTTTTTCCTGTACATGTCATGGCAATAGCCTACAAAGCAGCGGGTTGTGCTTCCAGAGTGACATACAAAGTCATCTGACAAGCTGTTGGGTAGGGTGTGAGATAAAGCACAGGAGTTATGGCCAGGTCAAGCAATAAACCAGCAGATGTTTAGTGCTGGGCTTTCAAAATGGACTTTTTTTCCTCCTCCCACCAACAGCAAGAGTGATGCACCAGAACCAAGTGAGACTAAAGACTCATAGCCCTTGATATGTTTGAATAGCCCTTCCCACTCATTGACTCGTATTTGAAGTCATAGCTCATTACTGATTGCCACTGAGAAATGTGCGTCAAGTGTGGGTGATTTCTGGTGATTGAAGCACTGCTGAAGATGGATTCAGCTTCACCTTAAATTAAAATGAAATGAGGTTTATGTAGCATGAGATTTACTTAACCTGGGCGCAGGTTAAGCCTGGCAACTGCTGTTGCCTTTTTTGTTAAAGGCAACAAAAATTAAGATATTAAAAAATAATCATCACTCCCTTGTGGGAGACGAAAAGAACAAGAAGTTTTCTAAAAGATGAGATGTAATCTTGCATTTCAACAGCAGTATTTCATAGAGATTCCCTCCAAAAGCCACTAATGAACCAGAGCCTTGCAATGCTCCCGCATGTTGTTCTGGTTTTAGAGCAGGAAACTGGGGCAGAGAGTGGAGGTGGGTTTTTAAAGTCATACACTAGTGGAAGAGCCCAAATGCCCCTTGGATCCAGTGTCCAGTCCTGTGCTTTGCCTGCTAAGCTCATGCTTGATTAAAGCACAACTGAAGGATTGTTCAACGTGAAAATCATCTGCCTTCTTTTATTGACAATTTATTTCAAAGCACTTTCATTTCACACCTTATATCTCTGCAGGAGCTTCTAATGAAGGAGCCAAGCATGGCACAGGCTCTGAGCGTGATGTCACGTGCTCTCCCAGGCTCCTAACACAATATTATACCCTGAACTTTCCAGCTCTTTAATCCCCATGGTCCCAGGCATCAGCTAAAACCCAGAAACCATCACAGCAGCTTAGAAAACACCTATAATTCATTTTTCATCTTCTTACATTCTGCCACACTCAGACAGAAAGGGGACCTGGTGCCCCTTCTCCTAAGAGGTTTCACCCCCGGCTCTTCTTATTCTCTCAGGAGACACTCACCCGGTTGTGAAACTTGGCACTGCGATAATACTTGGGTGACAAGTTGAAGACGGTGTAGTGGTCGGGATGTCTGGAATCCAAAAACGTCCGTACATCTTCAATGTGGTTCCTGAATCCCAGCTCAACACCTTCAGCCGGAAAAGACATCACTAGGAAGAGAAGCAGCAGCCAGGCTGAGCGTGCACCAGGACATGTTTATGGAGCTCTGGACCCTCCAAGTTTTATTTACCCGATAAGCAGCACTTACCTATGATTCTTGAGGTAATGTATGAAATATCGAGCTCTCCCTTGGTATAACTAAAAGAAGACAAAGCAGGAGACAGACATTATGCACGTGTTTACAGAAGACAGCCCCTTGCAGGAACCAGAAGAGTGTTTTCCCACCGAGATCTGCTTTTGACACAAGGAAAGAATGATCTTAAAACTGATTCCTTGTCCTTTTTCTTTATGCCTTAAGAAAAGGGTACAAGTAGCTTCCTGCAGACAGTGACCCAGCCTTCCCTTCTATGTCCGTAATTAACTGGATACAGAAGCTGGCAAAAAAAGGTCCCTTTTCCCTTTTGTCATTAATTTTCAGTGCCAGTTTCCAGGAGAAATCTCTAGTAGTTTGCCACTCTGCAGATCCCTCAAGGCCTCTGAGGTCTTGCCTGCATCAAGTTTCTTTAATTTAGTGTAGCCCCATATTGCTCAGAAGTGGGTAGAACGTCAAGCACAGGGGACACCACCAGCAGAGGTAACCAAAGCAAAGTCACCTCAGCTCGCTCTTCTACCCAAAAGGTGGCTATAGCAAGGGGACAGTTACACTGGCAAGTAGAAGCCCCTTGCACAGCAAATGGAGGGCATATAACAGGAGCCAATTTTCAGGGACAAAATATTTTAGTGGTGGTTGAGTAGAAGGACCCCACAGGGGTTAGTGAAGGAACTGGAGATCGAGTGCTCCGCTTTCACTGGGATGAATCCAGATTTCAGGATGTTGATGCTCACTTACTATGAATCTTAGATTTTTTTACTTTGGTTTTCCTGCTTCCTTGAGGCTAAATACCAGTGATGAGACTAAATCAAGTAAGTCACTTGTGATTTTTCACCTCCTTCCTTCCTTTGGTTGGCTGGAAGTTGTGCTGTGCTAGTTAAGATGGCAGCTCAGACCAGCACTTCACAGCTAGTGATTTTACCTGCGTCAGGTATCTTCAGCTGTACTGTACCTGGCAACAGACTGCATGACCTTCGAAGATGTATCTTTCAGGGTATCCTTCAGGTTATCCTTCAAATTGCTGAAGAGTCTCCCTGCTCCTCCTTTCACCATATCTAGCAAGCCTCCCCCATAGCTGGACTCCATGTCTGGTGATGAGGCACCTTCAAGTACAACAAAACCAAAGCCAACATCACTTGTTTGGAAGAAAGCCAAAGAGCCAACAGACCCACTGCTCTGTTCAGACCAAACATATCCCTGTGCGCTGCTGCACGTCAAGAGTAGGGCAAAAATAGTTTTACTGAAAGTCATGATTTTACAGAGATGAGAGAGCACATTCACAGAATCACAGAATGGTAGGGACCTCTGGAGATCAACTCATCCAACCCCCCTGCTAAAGCAGGTTCATCTAGAGCAGGATCCCATCAAGGTGGGTTTTGAAGATCTCCAGAGAAGGAGACTCCACAACATTCTTGCCAGCTGGGCTCAGAAACCATCATTGACACTTAGCATTATATATAGGTTGTCTGGTTACTATCAGTATGGTATGGACAACCACCATACAAGCTCCCACACCTCTCGATCCAACCCAAAGCATAACCAGCTCTTCAGCATGCAGCTGATTTGCTGATCATAGCCAAGACCAAATCAACAGCCACCTCCACAGGGCTCAGAAAGAGGCACTAGTGTATACGACAGCTCTTCAGCGTGATGGTTGCAGCCACCAGCTTGACTACAGCCAGACAATGGAAGGTTGACTTATGACTATCCATTTCTATAGATACAGGAGAAGTCATCAGAGTGATTGAACCTAACTTCAGTTAGATTTGCTCGAGTGGAAGAAGAGAAAAGTTTGCGTGGCTGATCTCCTTGGTAAGCTTTCCCTTCACAGCTTGAGATGGCACGAAGCTGCAAAGTCAACAGAAGAGCAGCACAGACCAAGAGCCATTTAAAGTGTTCTTTGGGTGCACTGCAACACAGCCCCACACCTCAAGTGTCTGCATTTTGCAATTAGAATAGAACAACTATTCTCCTGTCGCAACCAAGAGCCGGTTTGTTGCAGCCTCCCTTATTATAGCAGTGCTGTGTTAATAGCGGCATTCCTAGAAAAGTGGAAGTATACTAAATTGGATGGAGACTTGAGGAAATATGGTTTTGTTTTACTGCAGAATTGAGCTGTTAGACACAAACCTAGCAAAACTCTATTTTCACTGCTTATCTACAACTTAAGCTCTTTACTTAAATTGCTTTCTTTCAACTATTTTGATCTTGGTGAACTTTAACTACATACTTTAATTATACATTTGTTACCTCATTATGTCAGATTAGTTAGAAGACGCAGATCCTCCAGCGCAGCAAATTACACAACAAGCAACTACGTAAACATGTGTCACGCTCATAATCGAGGTGGCATCTGCTAAGAGTTGCCTTCCCAGAATCACAGAATTGTTATGGTTGGAAAGGACCTCCAGGGTCATCAAGTCCAACCTTTCTCCTAGCATCTCTCTAA
>JAVSBS010012028.1:0-10047 GCA_033124195.1 Coracias cyanogaster | reverse complement strand
GTGCTGAGGGACATGGGTTAGTGGTGACCTGGCAGTGCTGGGGGAATGGTTGGACTCAATGGTCTTAAAGGTCTTTTTCAATCTAAACAATTCTATGATACTGTCAAAAGAGAGCTGCTGCCTGGCTTCCCTTGGCAGAGTAAACCCGAAGTGTATCTATTAACCAAACTAACAAACCCATCTTCTGTGCGTGGACAGAGAAAGAAACTCTGCCGTGTCCAGAAGGGAAGTACCTCTCTCCTTCCCTACCCCTACAAAGGACCACATCGTGGTCCACAGTAGTGTTTGTGCTTGATCTCAAAAGCAAAGACACTTAATCCAATCCAGCTTTAAAGGCTGGGGTTTGGAGCTAGAAAGGGGTGAATGAAGCAGGTGTGACCCTGTGTGATGGGGGCACCAGCCACCATCACCTGCAGCCAGAAGTTTTACGGGACCACGGAAGAACCTGCTGCAGAGGATTCCACACTACCACCACCTGATGGAGATGCTCCCTGGTTGGAACAACAAGAAATGCCCAATTTGAAAGCTTTCCCTGCAAGACCTGTGCATCACGGCCCTCATCTACCTGGGGTGGGTCCCTGAGCACCAGCCCCACCAGGCAACCCACAAACCCCACAAACCACAGGGCATGAATTCCAGCTCTCCGGAGAATTAAGAGGGAAATGAGCCGGCATTTAAAAGGCATTTAAGGCTGTGTCAGTCTGAATATTTATGCTGATGAAGCAATACTGAGCTGGAGAGCGGGGAGCTGAAAGCAAGACGTCTAGAAATTGAAGATCGGCAGTGAAGTGCCGCGTTTCATAGGTTACTTAGCAAGAGTAAACAGACCCTTTTTGCTTGTAAAGGGCAGACAAAAAGCAGACATGAAACCATAGGAAAGGAAGCAGGTTTACCTCAGTCTGCCCAGACTATATGTAATAGTATCTTCAATGTCAGACTATTTTTTTTGCTTAGAGAGAGCTACTGCCTGTGCTTTCTTCAGAGACGGAGCGAGGGGAGAGCTAAACTTTCCCTATTCTTTACCACTTTTCTTCTCTAGAAAAGCATCAAACCCTTCATCTCCCACTCTCCCCAAATAAGGGCTACTTTGGGAGTATTAAATGCTCCTCTGTAGTCTCCTTCTATGGTACCGCCAGCGCCTGACACTGATGAGAAAAAAAACTTGTTAGCTGCTGCGTACATGTCCCGAATTCCACATTTCTGGAAGTTTTCAGCTACTCACTGCAGGCTTCTCCCTCCCTGCGAAGTGTTTCTGGGGCAGGTGGGTTGGTTGCTTGTCTTGTTGCCCCAGACTATTCCCAGGGCAAGGCATGAAAGGGGGGCAAGGGATGCAGCAGAGGCTGCCCTGTGCCTTGGCAGAAAGGGCTCTGTTAACGGTCCTTGAACTGAAAGAAGTTGAGCCGCTGTTGTTGTGGCTTCAGCAACAAAGCCCAAATTGTTTTTAAGGGACACTCAGCAAAAAAATGATACTATTTGTGCTTCTGCCTCCACCCCCAGCCCTGCCAGCCAGCGGAGGAGCTGCTGCTGCTCACGTTCCTCCCACACGCAGCTCTCCCAGCAAAGCCTGGGTAATGCGGGACGTGATTTCGCACCAGCATTAAGGGATATAAAGCCAGGCAGCTGTGGCCCTATCATCGTATTTACAGGCTTCGCCTCGGCGTTGCACGAGAGGCTACGTGGCGTGCCAAGGCAAGGAGGAGCAGTCCTGGTATGGGCACCTCTGCCAAAACATCATTAGAGCATCCTCCTATAGGTACATCACTTATGGAAGGGTGTATGTGTGCAAAAACCAGACAGACAAACCGACCCAGGCAGAGCAGAGTCCCCGCGTCGCCAGGTGGCAGATCACGACACCAGGTCCCCTCAGCATCGCCGGGTCCTGCCATCTCTGCACCCAGTCTATCTTCCACACTCAGCACTTTGTTTTTCAGGGGATTGCAAGTCAATTTGCAGACGTTACTGGAGGAGTTTAAACTCCTGGGGAGGGTAGCAGGTATTTCTAAACAAGCTCTGGGCAGGTGGCTCAGTGATGATCCACAGCATTTAGATCCAAGAGCTTCATTTGTTAATCTATGTTTTACGAGCCCGATCTCAGTGCCCTGAAGCCCAGTCCTCCCTAACCATTCCTTCCAGGACAGAGGTCTCTTCTGGAGAGCGAAGCTTTATCATATTTAAGCAAAGACTCTACATCGGTGCTATTATGTGCACGTATTTCCTCTCTTAGAGCAGACATAGCCCAAGTGTCATAATTACATCAACTTTTTAACAGGCACCGAGCGGTGGTTTGCAAAGAGCTGAGGAGAAAACAGCAGCAACAGAGGCAGCTAAAACAGTGATAAAGGGGCATCTGCAAGGAAAGGAGAGAGCTTCTACCTGCAGAAGTGACTTGGGAAGTTCCTCAGACTCACGTGCACCTTGAAGACTGAATATTTTTCTTCTTTTTTTTTGCTACCAGTCTCATCTGTCCCCTCCTCCACCGCTGTCCCAGATTCCTGGTTGAGTTAGGCTCCCTACAAGGCTGAGCACAGATATCTGAAAGTGTGAAAATAAACAGCAAAACACGTGCAGAGCAGAGCTGCAGGACAACAGCAGCAGAGCAGGCTCCTGCCATTTGCTGGTGCCATCACTGAGACCCCCCAGCCCAGACTTGACTCGTCCTTATGCTTTAAAACACATAGTGGAGGCATGCAAGCAGAAGGCTGCTTTAGCAAGTGTAATCCTCAAGAAAAGAGGTTAAAGCCCATGGGAATGACTTCGGCGTGGCCAAAGGGAAGTCCTAAGATCAGCCTATAATGATGTTTGGACTCTCTAAGGGCACAAGGAAGCAGGAGATGTGCTGCGAACCAAGAAGCCCGATGCAAGAGGAGGCCTCAGTCAGATCATGAATCACACAAGCGTATAAACCAGTATTATCCCTCACCTCAAAACCTGCGCAATTTGGTTATTTTGCCAAAATGTGCTAGCGACGAGATTGTTAAAGATAAAACCCAGTGGTTCTCGAGCAGGAGGGGAAAGCTGGGTTCACTGGAGGCGAGTCTCCCCAGAACACAGCCAGCTCTAACATGGTGGGAAAACCAGAATATTTCTTTCCTAAGCAAGCAACAAGACACAGAGGCAGGAGCACAAACTGCACCTGTAGAAGCAATACCAGGCAAGGCTGGGCTGCAGGAGATAAGCACAGAAAGTTTCAGAAGGCAAGGACAGGCAGTTGCCAAGGCCACCACTCCCCAGTCAACATCTGCCCCTTCGATTTTAAGGAGCGGTTCAGTGCACGGAAGGTTCAACACAGACCCATCTTGCGGTGCAGACATCCTGAGCATTAAGACATCTTCAATAATTTATGAAGTGATGGAGTAGTTGGGGATTTTGTTGTTGTTCGAGGTTTTTTGGTTGTTTCTTTGTTGGTGGTGGTTTTTTTACTGCACCTTTCCAGCAATTATCTGGCACCACACCTATCCAGACCTTTTGCCTGGAGTAGATAGAAACTGCCTCAAGACCCAAAGTCACATTACTACCTGCCCAAGAACTTCTTGGCAGCTTTACTGCTAACAGAAGGGGGACCCTGCAGCATTCTGCCCTTCTCACCCCCTGAAGCTATGAGCATCCTTTGGAGATGAGGTTCAGCTGGGAAAATAAAGCCACTATAAGCTTACAAGGGGCTCCTATAATATAGATGTTGGGAGGAAGGAGGAACTGAGAAGCTCCCAGAGGAGATGCTTTGAATAGGAACAGATTGGGGATCTCACTATGGAATCGCTGGCACTGGGAGGTTTTGGGGCATTTCTGCTGCTGTTGGGCAATGCACATCCAGGCAGGCAGCGTGGCCTCCTTCCTCGAGTCCTGCTCTGACTAAAGGAAAAGCCACATTCCCCCTCCCACAAGAAGTCACGATCCCTTTCAGTGCCTCAGTTTTCTGTGTGTGGGCTGGGAAAGGGCGCCTGACCTCTCCTGGGAAGCACTCACAGCCTGCTGTAAGGTAGAGAGGCTCAAGAACTTCTTCTCACGCTATCCTATGATAGAATGCTAGAACTAACATTGCATGAGCCCAAGGCTTTTGATTTGAAGGTTCGTTGGAGACTACCTAAATGTAAACTTCACGGAAATTTGAAAAACTAAGGTATTTCTACTTTTGCTTGAGAAATAGTAACTAATGAATCCTGCTTGCGCCATCAACTGAGCAATATGGAGGATGTCCACAAAATCTTCCAGTTTTAGAAGAAAAAAACCCCCAAAACATCATCACCCCCAGCAGTGTGCCAAATTTGCTCATTTTTTGCACATTTCCCCTTTCAAAGCTCCTTCTCCAGTGAACAAGATGCATGCGAGGCCTACTGAACCACTAGCACAAACCGCGAAACAGGCCTTGTAAAGTTGACCGACATTCCCTCTGCTTCTCCTGCCTGTCAAAACAACAGCAACAATTAAAAAAAGCGCTACTGCCAACACCAAATCATTCAAACATCCAAACAAAAGAGTTATTAAACCAAACCTCCCCATTTGAAAATGCAGCTAGAAGAGAATACAAGAGAACATTGTCAGCGACAGCCTTTGTCGCTGTGCCAGTGACATGGAGATGTCTCTCTTCTGACTCAGTGAAAAGGAATCACCGGAGTACAAGAGGTTATGTTTGCAAGTGAAAACCAGTTCAAGAAATCTCAGCTTCGACACTCACGATCTATTTAAAAGGCTTTTCTTTGGCGGCTCCTCTGCCTGCGGAAGCACGTAGCACAAGCAAGTCACTCCGCCGAGTGTTTAAAAGCTATTTTGTAGATTAGCTGGTTTATAAACACCACAGAAGAGTGTCAAAAAGGTTTTTTTTACTTTCATAACATGTCTCCTTGCTCTTACTTTTATATTTCCTAGAACCTTTTCTTCTTTCAGTGCTCAGCCAGCTACTAAGAAAGCATTATTGCATGGCACAGCAACAACCTAAATAAATTGCTTCTTCGCTTCTGCCCTTCATCTTGTGAGCACTCTCATAGACTTAAAAAGAAAGATACGAGAGGAGACTACATAGGTGTTCTCCTTGGAATCTGGGTTTTGAACTTGCAACAGTTTGTGCCCTGCCAGCTTCAGCTCAAGTCTCCCGTTATCTTCCCTTCTGTCCATCCTCAAACTCGCAACCCAAGCCCAGCACGCTTTCTGGAGGAACTGGCCGTTAACAGTCCCATTAGAGTTTTGCACTATGATCGTGTTACTATATGGCATCTAGGAGCTGTTTAGAAGCTTACATCAGGAGCTGAGCATTCAGCAGTTCAGGGCATGTGCTGAAGTTGCACAGGGGCTTTAATGCCCGCCTGAGGCATCGCAGAACCCAAGCATAACCCTGGATGAACAGGCCACTCTGCGAGACTTAAATCGGACCACACACTAACCAAGATTTCGTTCTGAATGGTGTGAATCCGGCAAAGTTTAAAGCAACCAAAGACAAGGCCATCACAAGGATCATCAGAGACCAGCAGTAACTGACACAGCTGCCCTACCTGAAATAAAGTTTCTGCTCTTGGCTCCTTTGAGCTGAACCCAAGCCTAAGGCACTTGACATGACTGTGGGCAGGAGTTTCCATCCCTTGCTGCCTGTGAGCACACGGGTACCCCAAGCTACTTAGATTGTCACTACTTCAGTTAAACAGCTCACGTTAGCGCTCCTCTGCGTGGCATGGGCGATGGTGGCAGAAGAATTTTTAACCATCTGAACCAAGAAGTGTTTACCAGTCCCAGAGACCTTGAAAATCTTATTTTTCCAGGCTAAGCCACTGGACACAGCCTGGGCAGACCCTCCATCCCAGGGCTTGCACCCCCAACACGCCAGCCTAGAGGTGTGGTAGGGTCAAAGAGCCCATCTTTCCAGCCATGATCAGATCCTGCCTTCCTACAGCAAACCCTTCCCACACACACAGTGCTCTTGGTTCCTGGCTTTTCTTTTTTCTTTTGATACTAAGCAATACCAGCATCCCTGAAAAATATTAAGCCAATAATTGTAAGTACTCGGAAGTTGCAGCAAAGCTGTACCCGCTGATTATTTCCATTGCAAGAAGCTGTTTATGAGATTGAAAGCTCACATTCAGAGATGATACCTTAAGATCTCAAACTTTGAATTAGTTTAAGAGAAATTAATAGAAAAACCCAACAGGGTTCCCACTTTCTCAACTCATGTGGGTTAGTGTCATTGCAGCAATAGCAAATACAGCCACGCTCGCTAAAACAACAGTGATTTGCCCCAGAATTGTCAGCACTTTGCCTTCAGCACAAATCCTCACCCATCTAACTTCTGTAATTGCTTAATATTAATCTACATCCACATCTTCCAGAGAGAAGAGGCCATTTTTCTATGCCAGAGTGCACTGCCCTGGTGCAGATGACACTTAATACATGGGGAGCAAAAGAGGATGGTTTGATTCTCCAACTGTCTAACTTCAGAGTTGCTGTTTACCTGCACCCAGAGATGCTGGACCCTGCCAGACAGACCAGCCATGGTGTCACACCTGCAGCTGGCCACACCGAGTGTCCCACATGGCCTGGTGACATGAAGCTGGACCTCAGGACTCTTCTACTCCTCAACTGCAAACAGCCATTTTGATAACCCAGGCATCAGCTGCTCCACCACACATGAAGCCATGATTTAAAATGAGAAAAAGGCAAAAACTGAAACATAAGGGAGGTCAGGTGTGTGGGAAGTACATAACGAGCTTCAATTTGGGCACCTCAAGGATTTCACCATCAGGGTCTGCCACCTAATTATGAGGCAGAGATGCTCCCTTGCCCCACCAAAATCCAGCAGCACACCTCCCTTGCACCATAACACATCACCAATTTATGTCACCCTTCTTGTCCCTGAGGCATTCGGATCTCTTTTCCCAGCTGAAGCATGCTCTATCACTGCCCATCTTGGGAATTCAGGCTTTGGCATCATTAGTGAGAAGAGTCTCAAGTACTTCTAGTACAAGCATATTCTTGAATTTAAAAAACAAAACAAAGAAGGTGGGTGGTGGCTTTTTCTTTGCTCCCATGAAGCCAAAACCCCATCCACCTCATCCTCCTGTCTTTCTCTTACACTGCTCCCTAATTCCCTCCGCCCCATAATTATCCATCTTCACATGGCATTAAAGATAAATCATGTCCCACAAGCCATGAGCAGCTCCAACTACCAAATCACTACAAATCACAAGCAGACCTGAGTGAAGACGGGTCTTGAAGCTTTTATGATTTCATCTCTGGCAAAGAAAAATGCCTTTGCAATGAACTGGTAAAAATTTGGCATTTATCCGCATAAAGCGTTCAAATGAACGAGGCAGATACAAGTATGGATTTCAAGTTTAGAACAGAGCATCACACTCAATACAACTTTTTAAAATTTCATGTGAATATTTAGAAACACGCACCAAAAAGCCCTTATTAAAGGGATAAAGTATTTTTTTAAAAGCTGTAAACTCAATTTAAGGGCCATATTAACACCTGAGGATTGTGGCTTAGGTGCCAGGTGCCCCATTATTTACAGAGCCTTTAAAATTTAGGCAGCACGAGTACCAAAGTGAACTAAAGGAAGCAAACTCTGGTTAACACAGATCTTTTAACCATGAGCTTCCCAGTCCCAGAGACAGCCCTGTAGCAAGCCCACGTGTTTGAGGGGAGAACATCCTAGAAACTGATAGAGGGCATTAATTCAATTAACGCTCTGGGATGTCTTCGGAGTTAGCACCCAAATTGTTGGAACGGCTGAATACTGCACAAAACCCGTATATAAAGGTATCCCTGAGCACTTTTATTTCCCTGCTCAGCAGGGCGCGGAATGGCTTGAAGAAACAGAACAGAATGATTGCAACAGCCACGCTCAAATGATATGGCGAGCTGACGCTAGACAAAAGCCATGACTCGCCACGAGCTGCAGCACACTCCCACACCTGGCTGGAGGCAAATGCCACCCTCCACAACACTAACGCCTTCGGTTCTCAAGGTTCTAGGAAACTCATTGGGGTAATTGCTGTAACGACCACGGTATCTAACCATCTCGGCAGATGCCGACGTAGGAATCCAAATAACGGTAACACAGCAGCCTACCGTGAGTAAGAACCTACTGGCACAGACTATGATTACAAACAACTGCAGCATAGAGAGGATAGCACCAAATTCAAATACATTTCTAAAGTCCAGGAGTAAAACAAAACACTTAAAACAAAGCCACCCCCAAAAAGAACTCTTGAAAGCAAATTCAAAATAAGGGGAAAGAAGAAACGAAGACTCTTACTACGTCAGAGAAAATGTGAAAAGAAATCAAGGCAAGATTCTCCCCACCCAAGCCCACACATAGGTCATTAGAGGGTCTTACCTCCACCCAAGCCCAGACATAGGTCATTAGGGGGTTTTTCTCCCCACCCAAGCCCAGACATAGGTCATTAGAGGTTTTTTCCTCCCAGCCAAGCCCAGACATAGGTCATTAGAGGGTCTTCTCCCCACCCAAGCCCAGACATAGGTCATTAGAGGTTTTTTCTTCCCAGCCAAGTCCAGACATAGGTCATTAGGGGGGTTTTCTCCCCATCCATGCTCAGACAGAGGTCATTAGGGGGTTTTCTCCACACTCAAGCCCAGAGTTAGGTCATTAGGGGTTTTTTCCCCATCAAGAAGAGGTTACCACATTAAAAACAAAGGTAATGTTTTTTAAGTACTTGGTGTCTTGGCTCCACCCCTTTCTTTCACAGAACAGCCCAGGTATTGCTGCGAGATGCTCCTGTTACAAGGGAAGGGCATCAAATTTGGCCCCCCTCAACCCAACTGGGTATTTCCCTGGACAAGTTTGATCTTTAGAAGTTCTCTGCAATGCCACAGATGTTCATTGCAACGAGCACATCTAACCAACCACGACCAGAGCCAGTCCGTTTCCAGAGATCACTTCAGAGCCATCAGTTAAGTCCCCCCCGATCGCTGCCCAAATTGGAACCTGTGATTCCGGAGGTGAAGAGCTCTCCATCCCATCACCAGTCAGAAAGACCATCTGCTCCCCTACTCCCTGATTAAACAAAAATGGTGCACGCAGCGCATCATCCATCAGAATTAATCCAACTCAATTTACAAAAAAAAAATAATAATAATGATGATTGCGGGAGATACCAGCCGGGGAAAGGTCCCAAAACGCTCCATTTTAGCTGTAGCATCTCTTATTTTTTTTTTTCCCCCCCTCTCCATAGTGGGGGGGTTGACAACCACGGGGGCTCAGCGGCCGCTCCCCGCCTGGCTTCCCTCCATCCCCCCGCCCTCCCTCGGACAAAGGGCCGCTCTGGTGGCCGGTGGGAGAAGCTCCTCCAGGCCAGCAGCCCCCACCCACCGCACCCCACGGCGTGTGTCGGGGACCCCCCTGGGTCTGGGGGTGCCCGCCCCTACCTGAGCTGTCCATGGTGCTGCCGGGCTCGGCCCGGGGCTGCTGCTGCTGCTGCTGCGGGTGATGCTGCGGCTGCTGCCGCGCCGGGCTCCGGCCGCTCCCCGCCGCGCTGGCCCCGGGCTGGTCCCCGCCGCCGCCGCCGCCCTCAGCGCTGTCCACCAGCTGCAGAGATTCATACCCGTCACCACCGGGCTTTTTCCGGTAGCTCCCGAGCAGGCTCATGGGGCGAGCCGGGCTGGGTGAACCTCCCTCCCTCCCTCCTTCCCTCTCTAACGCCGCGGGCAAGGAGGGCAGGAGGAAGGCGAAGGCTCCGGCCGCCCCGAGGGGAGGGGATGGGCGGGACGGCACCGGGATACCGCCCCCCAGCCCCTTCCCACCCCCCGGCACACACCCTCTCCTCGGCCCCCGGGCTCGGGGCCGCCCCTTCCCGCCCCGGCCCGGAAGCAGCGCGGCGAGAGCGGCGGAGGAGGCGGGGCCGGAGGGAGGGGCCGCGGCCCAGCCCCGGGAAACACCGGCCCGGGAGCCCTGCGAGGGTGTGGGTGGAACGGGCCTTTAGAGGCCGTCGAGGGCAGCCCCCTGCAGGGAGCAGGGACATCCGCACCCAGAGCAGGTTGCTCAGAGCCCCGGCCAACCTCACCTGCAATGGTGCCAGGGATGGGGCAGCCACCACCTCT
>JAVSBS010012027.1:0-24707 GCA_033124195.1 Coracias cyanogaster | reverse complement strand
AGGGACTTTCTCAACCAGTGCTCTAAACAGGTTGAAGTCTGCCCTTTGGAAGTCCATGGTAATAGTTTTGCTGCCCCCCATCCTTACTCAGCCAAGAATTGAGAACTCTATCATTTCCTGGTTGCTAAGCCCAAATAACAGTAAGTGATGCTCTTTATAGCCACATACAAACTGTTTATCATTAATACTTTTTAAACTGTAAGCATTTTAAAAAATAAGTTATATTCTTTCTTTTAAGTAGAAGTAAACTGAGAGAGAAATTATGTTTAAAAGTCAAGTCAGATAATCCCATGTTTTCTTTTGGCTTTACAAAAAATATACATAATAGTCATGAAGTAATTTTTAAATTCTGACCTGAATATGTAATATAACCTGTACATTTGATCATGTGTGGTACAATGAAATAGTTTAAGATGAGAAAACAAAGACTGGCATTTACCCTTTTTTCTAAGAGTAGTTAGAAAAAAATGTAATCACTCTCTGAGCCCCAATAAGATAATGGAAAGGAAATAGGAAGATCACAGAAAGCTTGGTTTTTAATTATCTATTTTTAAATGCTTGTTATTTTAATAATCCCTAGAAAGAGCAGTAATATGTAGATCGTAGCCTTTTAGGTGTTGTGTTGTTAGCCATGAAGATAACAGTGTTCATGTCTGTATATCACCACAAGCAGGCACAAATGCTTATATAAAAGCAGGAACTGTATCATGATTCAGCAGATATAATTATGGATAAATCTTGATAGACTTTGGCTCTATATTTGCTGTATTAATAATACTTACTGCATTTTCACCAGTACATGCCTATAGAAGGAATAAGAGGATGTCATTTCTTCTTTTGAACATGTCTTTTAACCAGCACGAAAGGTGATCTAGTGCAGTGTGGAGTCATTGTAAATTTTATTTCAGAAATACACTCAACTCAGTGATCAAAATTCACAAGTTCCTCCAATGTCAGTCTTTCTGACTGTAGTTAGGAGCTACTTGTCAGTTTACCAACTTCTAAGACAACGGTAGCAAATTGTGGATGACGTTGATGCAGAAACTGTACATTTAAATTTGATGATTAATTATACCCTTATTAACAAGCTGAAGAGCCAAATTACTAACACAGGTGTTCAATTTTATGTTTTGACCATTATTTCTTTTCATTTAAGATAATTTCCTTAAGATACTAGAGTTACAACTTTGGATAATGCTTTTTAAAATGGCAAAAAAATATTAAAGCATGTTAAAAATAATTCTGTGGGCTATATTTGAAACTAAACTAGTTCCCCTGAAAGTTGCTGGAGAAATAAACTATAATATTAAAATTTTCTCTTACTGAGCCAGGAGCCTAGAGGAAATAGTATTTCCCCTTGTTCTCCTCTTGTGGTTTTAAACTGATTTGGGGAAGGAGCTTTCAGTTTCCTTTTAGAGTTAGATCCTTAGTAACAAATGGCAGAAGCTTTTCTTCTGAGTTCGGCACTTTCTGTTGGATCAGATACAGAAGTAACATCAGCAGCCAAGGCGTCAGCTGATGAGATGTAATTTTACATTGCTGCTATAATTGTTTTAATATCATTTGTATTGTCACTAGCATTTTATGTGACAGCAGCTGACACACTTAGGTCCTAGTTTTCCTTGGTAGTTTAAACCATATGTGCAAAGATCAGTACAACAGTAAAGCTAATGGGGTAAGTTAAGCTCTTACAGTAAATCATGAAGTTCTTCAAGTCAAGGATACTGCCCTACCTGTGCCACTGCTGTCTACATAGTGCAATAGAGTACTGATACTGGTAGTGTTGTCTTTACTGAGTGGATGGATGTCTTCATTGTGGTTCTCTAAAATGGTTAAGTAACCATGGACTACTGCCTGTGGCAGGTCCATAATGCACAGACCTGATCTGTAAATTAAAGCTCAGGATTGATTTGAAAGCACATTGCTCTGTAAGAACAAAGCTTTGCTTTGTTGTTGCAGTCCAAGCTTTCTTTTATTGGGAGACATCCCTGAACACTTGCCAATTGCACATTCCCACGAAGTATGTACTGCCAATTGCAATTTTAAAGAGAGCACATACAAGGTATCTATATTGTCCTGCTTGAAGCAATTCAATCCAGAACTCCTTTTGACCTGTATCATTCTATGATTATACAGTCTATGATATGTAATTCCAAAGAGTTTATTTCAATATTTCTTGTGCAGGATTCAAAATATACACATTGTTTCCTTCTATTGGCTGATGTATGTCCTCAGCCTAGATTCTTCAAAGCTGTTCAATGGTCTATACAAGCTTTACTTTTATTTGTGGTTTGAACATGCAGGCACATCAAAGCCAGGTAATACAGGAATTCCTGTGACATATTGCAAGTCTAAATAATTCAGATCAGTTGCCTTTCTTTCTATTTTCAAGTGAGTTAGACTGAACACAGGTCAGTCTCTTAGTGTATAAATTTCATTGTTACCAGCCTCCATTATGTTTTGTCTCAATCTGTTTGCTTATTGATTCCACATTCTCCAAGTGAGAATAAGGCCAAAAACTGATACTTTTTAGGAGGTGAAAGTCATTCCTTAATACTATTAAAGCCTCAAACCAAATTAGTTTTTCTTGCTTGCCCTGCTATGACATTTTTCAACAGTTTCTTTATCCAATGAATAAATAGGATTTTTTTTTTTTCACTGTATTTTCTTCCTCTGTGTTCTGTGAAATCTTTAACAAAGATGAGCAAAAGCAGCATGCATTTCATCTGGATTTCATTCTGCAACATCACAGTGGTGGTGTGGATTTGTAATGATCTATAATTACACACCCCTGCATGACAGTGAAGTTGTCTATTTTCTTTTCAGTCACATTTGTCATGACCTGAGAGTACCAAAGCAAACTTCTAGTCTGTATTCATCTGAACTCTGATAAAACCACTTGCTGCTTTATGCTAGCAGATTTTATTAGCAACTGTTAAAAACAGAAACTGATTTAAGATATCAGCTGCATCCCTCCAAGTCCCCATGATAGCTCGGCAGGAAAAAAATATAATTTCTGAGTTAGAAAAGAACTTCCATTGTGCTTATATGTAAAGCCAAAGTCTGTGGAAGCATGGCCCAAAGCACACAGTAGAACTCCTTCTCCAGTGTAACCAACACCATGACAGAACTGTAGACTGTAGGGTAGAATCTGGGTCTCTAGCACTGCAGGGTTGTTGTTCTTACATTCATGGCTTTCTGCACTTCCTCATTAAAAAAAAAAAAAAAAATCCCTTGTTTGTTTGGTTTTTTTATAGTGCTTGATAAATTGTCCCAAGAAAACCTTCTGTTTAAATGTTCTGTTATTCCCCAATTAAAAAAAAAAAAAAAAATCAACTTTAATATCACAAAGTGGAAAAAATATTCATGATAATGATTCACAGCTTCATACCTGTGAAATTATCTAAATGTGCATATGCATAGCACATTTCCACAAGGTATGTATTAGAAGACAGGAAAATAATTTTCAATCAACAAAGATATTTTTTAATTTGCAAAAGAAGTTGTGTGCTTTCTCCTCTGAGTAAACAGGGAAGGCATCTCAGAGTAGATGAAGACGCTGAGTGTAAGTATCAGAAATGCATCAAAGGAGGAAGGTTTGGGTAATGGCTTGTAACAAAATCTCTAGGGACAAGAAATTCTGTTTTCCTTTAATATTTGCCACCTAAGCAAAACAAGCACCAGTTGTATCAAAATAAAAAAAATATTTTTCATTATATTAAAAACCTATGAGCTTGTACATTTGCGACCTCTTTTTATGGCACAGTTAAGCAATCAAAGCTTTTTTAAGCTTACAGTTTCTCATTAAAAATGTAAATAAATGGATTCTCTTAAAGTAAAGAAAGCAGATCAATGCTCAGACATAGTTTGTATTACAGCTTTTGTTTACTCAGACTAATGTAATATTGCAAATGACAGCAAGAATTCCTTCTGTTAGTATGTAAATGTACATTGAAAACTTACAGCATCTGTTATCTAATCTGATCAAGACAACTGAAAAATATGAAAATTATTTGGAATCAAACAATGACAAAAAACACAGGCACTGAGTAAGAGTGCCTATGATGCCATGACGGCATAGACTTTGCTACCTTTTCTTAGTTAATCAGTCTATTCTCATATTTTAGGAAATGTATGAACTTTTATCCTTAGCCAGTTCTTGGACTTTGAATTTTCAACATGTTAGCTCAGACTGTAACAACTTTGTGCTCACACATCATGAAGTCTGAAATAACTGGAATCAGTAGGTAAAGAAAAATAAGGAAATGGACAGACTTTTCTCCTTGCATTTCCTCTAGAGTGCATGTAAAGATTATCTGCTTTTCTCTATTTCAGCTGAAAAGCTATTATATATTTCTTTTGAGTGTTTACACATATTCCTTTCTATCACCTTTCCCTTTGAGCTCTTACAAATTCTATCACGCAATCACTTACTCCATTAATAACCTTGACCAAGCTCTACTCCTCCTTAGACTCACTTATCCTTACTTTTCTTTGTGTGAACTGTAAATTCACATTCTGCCTTTCAGACTGACATTTATCTCATTTTCTGTCCTTCTCACTTCTGCCTTTCCCTGTTAACACAATTTACCTGTCATTGCAGATCCTCCTCTCATCCCATGTGTCCTCCTTCATAGAGTTCCTTACAGCTGCATGTACTTACTCCTTCAACACAGGTCCAGATACCTCATCTCAGTGCCCTTCAAGTAGTCTTTTTAGAAGTCCATATTCCAGCACTCCTCATAGCAAAGATATCAAGGAGGAAGAAAGGCAGGAAGAGTACACAGGGATAAGTATCATTCACCATGAGTAGTTATCACCATTTTTATCAAAAGATTTGCCTGACATTTTTTACCTTTTGCAATGATTGATTATTTTCAAGCAAAGCAGAGGAATAAACACGAGGTCATGAAATAATGTTATTCCTGTAAAGACTAATAGAAAACTTATGAAGATAACAAAATCGGTACTAAACTTCATACTGAGTTTTATTATGAGTTCAACTTCTTTCTCTTATTTCTATATTCCTGCTCAAATCACAAAGTCTTCTAGGCAAGTATTTCATGTCCTAACATCCCTGTAAAGACTGCAAAGCCCTTAGCACACTGTGATATTTGAAACAGATCAACATATACTCTGTTCATTTTCAACCTGAATCTGTGCTTAAAAGATTGTGCTTGAGCTTTGTTTTGGTTTTGAATTTCAGTTTTTTACTGAAAAGGCACAAGCAGAATAAATATACAGGTTAGACTTAGATGAGGAGGACAAAAGAGACATTGGAGGGATGCATTTTGTGAAACAGGTATTGATTTGGTAATAACCTGTTTTAATTGCATGGTACAAGGAAAAGGAACACAATTATTGTTCTGTGGGCAAAGAAATTCCTTTTTATGTTTGGAAACAATTCTTAACACAGGAAAAAATATTAAATTTTATGAGCATCTCTTCAAGGGATTTAAATGCAAATTAACCCTGATGTATTCTACATATGTTTCATGCCACATAACAAAACCTGCTATTAGAGAAAGATAAAATGCGCTAAAAAGAGCTTCTTCAGCCTTCAAAAACTAGCTAATCAGGTATCACAGCAGTGGAGATTAATCAAATATTCTTTAATTGCTAGTTAACTGGACTTTATGTTGTGAAATAGATTGTATTACTCAGTCATAGTAAGCTGACTGAGAAAAAAAGACCACTGTGGTTTAACAGGATACGGATTTTTTTTAATGAGGCTGAAATGAGATGTAAAAAAAAAATCTGTGGGCTGTTGTTTCAATAGAAGGCAACTTACTCCACTTCTGGCTTTTCTTTTCTCTTGTTATCCTGAAAGTTCACACCAGCAGGGTTGCTGTGTGGGTACAGAACAGGGTAATTGGTCTAAAATAAAGTTGTTCAGTGCTTCTTAAAAGCTGCTCTGCAACCAAAGGCACCATACTGCCAGCAAACATTAGCATGTGTTTCAGAGCTAACCAGAGATTACAGCTCTGGGAATGAGAACTGGCTAACTCAATTTTGACATAAGTGTTTAAAGTGAAGCAGAGCATTTTCTGCAGCAGTTCTTTTGGATATGATATGGTGTCTTTTAGATGTTACTGGTTATTTTTCATTTTGGTATTTTTGGAGAGAGCTGGATCACTGTCTTTTACCTTCCTCTGTTACATGATGTTGCTCACTGTGAAACTGGAAAGACATACAATCAAATTCATAGGTGAAATACAGTTAAATCACACATATAAATGCATCTTGCTGAATTTTGGTCTTCCTGTAATGCCTGTAGGCTGTGGGCACAGCAAGGATTCAAAGCGTATTTTGTCGTATCATTTCTTTTTTCCTTTCCTATTTAATTGGAAACCAAAAGCCTAATTTATAGTCAATGTGCACTACCACTAATGCTCTGCAATTAATGTAAAATTAACTTCTGCTATGTTGGTTTCATTGAAAGCTACCTTGCAATAATTGTTCTAATCATATGTGTGTAGGAGTAATATAGAAATTGTACCATTATGATTTAATTACTAACTATAAGGGAGGCAACAAAAACACAGTCAATTGCATACATTTTGTGACTCCTACTATTGCTGTAATTTTTACTATAGAACTGCACAGAAAAGTAGTGGAACATGTAGGTCACATAGCAGTGGTATGTATCACTCAGGTATCACTTCTCTGGAGAGCGTCTATTTCCTTCCCATCTAAGTTCTGCAGCCTGTCAAGTTTCTTTAAATATTTATCACTGTAAAGTCTTTTTGGTTATAAGAACTACAGTATTGGCTTTTCCTTTTACAAGAACATTTTGTACTAAAAATGAATGTTGATTGTTTTTCTTCACATTTTAATAAATTATTGAATTTATCCATGTTGCACTTGTGGAGCTCAAGCATGTACCAGTACAACAGCTGCTGTTAAAAGGTACAAAATTCATGCCTGTATAAACACTTCCCATTGGTTAACTAAATGGCCTGATTGAAGAAAAAGAACATTACTGAGGAACAGGAAAGTGAAATAATTGCCAGGTTAATAAAGAATTTAAGAGCCTCAATCTCCTTGACGCATGTGTGCATGGAAACATGAAGAGCTTATACAAGCTATGAATGTAGTAATAAGCACATCCAGAAGACATCCAGACTATATTGGAGAACCAAGAAGATGGGCCTGGAAGAGTCTTAAACAGAAGAAAAGGTACTGTCTAGGGCTTCTAATAGTGCTGTGCTGAAGAAACTATTGGGAAAGAGATAATCTGATTTTTTGAGGCTATGTCTGCTTAAATGAATCAAGAATCTAGTTAGCAAATATTCACTCATTAAGTTTTTGTACAAAAATGTTAAAAACAAGCATTAACTTTCTAGAATCAGAAGCAATGTGTATAGACAGCTGGATTCAGCAAGTAGTTGTCTGCTCTCAATTACTAATGAAAGCAATAGAAATTTATAGCTCTTTATATTTCCCAGGGTGAATGTGGAAGTATCTTTTAACTTTCTACTGGAAGAACTGAACGGAAACACAAGTCCCACAATAAGAATCGAGTTCACTGTGGACTCATACAGGGTTTCCTGGGTATACTTAGCCCAAGCTAAAATGCAGAAATTAAGGGCACTATGTAGCACTTAGAAATGTTGCCTTTGTCGATATATTGGTCATTCAGTTTTCTATTTATGTTTTACATCCCACTTATATTAAATCTCACTCCAATTAAATGACTGTCAGACATAGGTTAAAAGTAAATAGCATATGGCTCTAACAGCCCTGTGAAGCTGTTTTCAAAATTCTCATGCAGACCTTATTCTCTCCTCTACCAGTTTCTTAATCTTTTTTTCTAATCAGACTGACCAATCCACAAACAATCACATATCAATAAGTGAAAGTACCCTAGAAAGCTAATATTTATTACCAGATTGTTGCTAATTCAAGCTTTTGATGTACTCTTTCAGCAATTATTAGATTAAAAGATTAAGGCATTTATACAATTATCAAAGCAAGTTACTTCCCATGTCCCTCCAGTTAGGTTTTAAGTGTCCTTCAAACTCAGAAGAAATCTTCCTTTCCCTGGATATAAGTCCATGAAGCTTAATTTTAAAAAGAATTAAATCCTACTGGAATAGTAAGTAATCATCCTCCCTTTTCACTCGTTCTCAATCAAGAATCTTTAAGAGCTGGACTACTGCTAGCAGATACTAAAGTGGTTAGTAACTGCTTCTTTTATTTCCTCTTTCTTATGTTTCAGTATTTTTAGTTCTGCATCTTCACTTTTACTTCTGCAAAAAGTAGCATTAGCACTGTGTACCCATAGATGGAGTGAATTATCTTTTCTAAGTTAATGTAATAGATAGTTGGGGCTACAATTTTTGGTAATTAAAGTCTTATTCATACTGCATAACAAAGTGAGCATTTTTGGAAATGCACCAATGCATTGGATGAATACATTAAATATTTTCTGTGGAAATAAAACAAAACTTGGGAGCTGAACCAATGTACTTTCCCTGATGGAAAAGGCACTTTTCAGTTTATAAAGACAAATTAGAATACTAAAGCTATTTCAGAAATTAAGTGGATTTCAGCTTCAAGTTTTTCTTTTATTAGGGTTCAGAATAAAATATGAAAATTTTGAAAAGGAATATAAAATGAAATCCAGAAGGAAAGGATTTTGGTTTAAAGATATATTGTAAGACAAAGTGTCTGGGTTTTATCTAATGAGACTTTCATTATTTTATTTTAAAACCAAATATATCATAGCATTCCCCAGTGTTTATGTTTTAGCAAATCAATACTTTAATGTGGAAAAGTCTTCCATTGCAGAAGTTATGGATAGCTAACTGCAAAATGCTTCTATTGTATTAGAGGAAAATGGTTTGCTGCATGGGGACAACCTCCCCCTGAGCAAGTCCAAGAGAAGTACTTGGGAGAAAACTTCTGAATAATTTCTTCTCCTAACTTTGTGTTTATTGTTGCGATTTTAAATTTTTATTTCATTATTATTATTTTACTTATGGCAGCTACTCCTATAAGAGCTGTAGCTTTCAAGGGAGAATTTCTAGGAGAAAGACTAATGGGTGGGCTGAGAAATTAAATCAGAGAGGTAATTGCTCAGATCCTAAGATTACTGCTCAGTTTAGAATGAAAAAATAAACAGAATTTTAGAACATAAGGAGATACACTTGTAGTGCTATAATGGACTGCATGGAACCAAGAGATACAAATGTAGCATGATCAGTGATAGGGCAGTAGGTATTATTTAAGTTTCAGCATAACAGTGAGTATGTAGGTACAAAGCTGAAATTATATCTATACAATGTTCTTCACCAGCTCTGAATTGAGATCATTCTGTTAGGTTTCCAAGTATCTTTTGACTTGATCAATGAACTGTTATTTTGATCTTGTCTTTTGGTTTTGTTTTGTTTGGGGGGGAAGGGATACAGAATGATGAAAGTAAGTTTATTTTGGGGAATTGCACTTTGAAAGCTGTTTCTGAAAATCTGTTGGAACTGGATCATGTCTTTCATTTTCATTTCCAGATCCCCTCAACATGCTTTCCAGAGCCTTAGACTCCTCCCCAGCTGCAAAGCACATAGTTAGCAAGTGTAGCATTTCCAGTGAAAAGTCTGTGATCAGTAGACTCTCCCAGAAAGAACTGAAGAAAAGCTGTACATTCACGTCATTAACCAATCACACTGATGAGAAGGCGGTCTGCTGCTTCTGCCAGCCAGGCTCAGTACGCATCTTGGCTGCTGGTCTATTACTTTCCCAATGACTTTTTATGTTTTTGTTTCCCATGCTTAATTGATAGGATCCCTTCAATTCTCCTGTTCATTTTTATGCCGGAGAGCTTCATTTTTAACCCCTGTTACTCTCCATTATTTCACAGTGTCCTATGCAGACCCTCTGTGTGCATTTTCCCCCAATATTTTCTGACTCTATTCAGCATTCTCTAATACACTTATTCTGACTTTCCTTCCAACAGCTTTTTTATTTCTTTGCCTTTTGGAATTGGGAATCTGGATCAGCCTATTGCAATTTTTTTTCTAGGTTCTCCTCCCATAAGTAGTTATGCGTGTTTTCAGTCTCCCTTTCCTAAGCTCTCTCTTCCCCCAGCCGTGGAAAAACTCTTCGTTTCTCCTGATTCTTCTTACTTATGTCTTCTTCCCTTTTCAGGATCTGTTACGGGAGAACATAATTTCCCCTGTGAGAACTTAATTTCCCCCATTCTACTATTCTTTCTACACAGGTAGAGCATAATTTAGCATACTAGTGTATTAAATTTCATCATGAGAATAGCGGGCCATTAGAAAGCTCTATGATTTACAGGCAAATATCTTTGCTACATTGTTAAATCTTTAACAACCATGTCCATTACTTTCTTCCTCCCGATTTTCTTCTGCAGTAATGCAAGACCATCCATCACTTATCTCTCCGTTGTTTTGGCGTTCCTTCACTGATCATTAAATAACCTGCTCTGCTAAACATTGTTAGTATTCTATTTTCTCTGTCCCTCATCCTTTTCTTCCCCATATTTTCTTCAAAACTTTAGGTCACTGATTTTTTTCTGTTGTTACAATGATGATACAATTAGCATGGAGAATGCTTATAGAGTTGCCTACAATAAAATATTTATGCATCACACTGATGATAGTCTAAATGCTGTACCGACATAGCAGCATCCCACTTGACTTTGTTCTGCATTTGTGCTGTGTTTTTCTTTAAAAGCTTACCTACACAAATAGTCCTCATGCTGTTTCTGGAGGTACAGGAGCTCTACATTTCCCAGTCAGGGGATATAAGCAACCTACAGAACAGAGGGATTATGTTTGACAGAGGAATCCTGCAACAATGTATGTTGTAAAACAAAGCTCTGACATACAGGCAACTCTTGCGTGAGCTTGGTTAGGTACCAGAAGTACAGCACGGGTACTCTTGGATAGCACAACTCTCTGTTAAGGAAGAATACCTAACTTATTGTCTTATGCTTTTTTTTCCCAACTTAAACAATATGAACAAAGGTAGTCTGATTTAATTGTGTGATTCAATAAGGAGGATTCATTAAAGCTTTCTGTACTTTAATTATGTATTGAGGAAGAATTGCAGCCATCACTGTTGCAACTTCAGTATTATCTATACTCACATTTGTAGTTTGGGGTCTTCTGCTTTCAACACTCTGTCCCATGACTGAGAGATCCACCATCATATGATTCCTCTGTGCTGTGTCTTGATCATTGACATAGAGGACCCATTGGAGCTGGAATCTTTCCAAGTGATCTGTCAAGAATTCTGCCATATTATCCAGAGTATTTTATATTAAGCTAATTTCAAAATACTTAGATTTTGTTTCTGCAGTAAGGCTTCATAACTTTTTGAAACAATGGCAAGTTGTTGCAACCTAGCTTTCCTACTAACATCCATAGTGAGCTGATAAAAAACCCACCACTTAGATGAGAATATTTGACTATGTAGTCTTAAAGCCAAAGCATAGTCTAATCTAATGTAAATAAACTTTTAAATTTATTCTGTTTCTTTGTTATCACCACATTTATCTTGTAATTAAAATTATACTCTGATTCTCTGATTGCATTGTGATTCTATTTTTCTCCAAGTAATGCTGTGAACTTCTACAGGCAATAGGAGAATGGGAAAAAAAAAAAGACCCTCTGAAAGCACTTAAAAAAACCCCACAACAAACCTCACTGGTTGTTAAACCACCGTCACCAAATGTTCTATCATTAAGAAATTGTCTAAATCCTTGTTTCTCTCCATCAGAACAGGAGCTGTAAGCACTGTATCTGCTAGAAAAGCAAGATGTGGGTGTTATGGTGGGCTGTGTATGTGGGAGTTACTTATCCAGTAGTTTTCTGGTTTTTAGAATACTATTTTAAGGTTGAAAAGTTCACCCAACATATGTTTAGCAACTTGAAATATAGGCATCACATTTTCTCAAACTTTCTTGCTTTTACTACAGAAGCTTTCAAAGTATAAAAGCTTCAAACAACTTTTTTCATTTTTGCAACATTCCTGCAACATGGGAGACGAATTTATTTTCTGCCCCACAAGTTCTCTCACATTTTAAATGTTCCCATCTGTCACACTGATGCATTTTTTCTGGAGGTTAGCTTCTTCCTTTTCTTTCTGTCTTTCATATGCCTCCTCTGTCTTAAATGGGAAAATATTGAATTGTTTTCTTTTTAAAATCCTGCTTTAGGTATTCCTGCTGTTCTATTGCTGAATTATAGATAGTTTATGGATTTTTTTCAACATCACCACAGGCTGTGATCTTGTTTCATCTCACAAGGTAAATGGAATAGAGATTTATTATTTTATTTATGAATTGCTCAAAATCTCCTCACTTGGTCATATGCAGTATTTGGATAGTAGATCTCAAAGAACAATGTGTATATAGCATTCACTGGAAGCTGATCTCACATTCAACACTAGTGTTAGTGAAAAATTAACGTATTTGATTTATATAGGTAATTGAGAAATACACTTTGCAGTGAACTCAATTTTATGTCTTTTTATTTGTCCATCCAGATTCTGTATGGCTGCCATTTTTATATGAAAAATATAATTGAGATCTTGAGTACCTTGGCAACTACAAAGCTCCTAGAACTTTAGAGGAAGAGGTTTATTTACCATACTTTAATGGACATACACAGCTGCCTATTTGAATAGACTTTTTAATATTGTTTATGGCTCCTTCATTTTCATGTTATTATTAATTACTGCTTAGCATATTGCTATGCTTTGAACATTGTCAGCTTTGAACGATAGATCGTAATTTTAAAACAAAGTAATTCTAAAGATAAAGGGTTTTTCATCAAATCCCAAGAATTTAAAATAGGAAGGGTTTAAACAGCATATTTTACAGTCTTAGGCATGACCCTTGCATTATTATTTAGTTCATACATGGTGTTATCTTCTTGTGACATTGTATATTTTATTTACTTAAGGTCTTATAGCAGGTTTGACTATACCTTCCTTATGTAAGAGAAAAATTAAATTGTCTTCTTGTAGATGAGTCTCCTTTTCAAAATGCTCTTACTCAGATTAGCTTCAAAAATACCTTTGAAAACATAATACAAATTTTCATGAAAATTAACCTTGGACAGGATTTTTTAAAATTATGCCACAGTAAACCATGTGATTCAATAGTTTGTATATCAAAAGTTATGTGTTGTTAACATTTGCCTAAGGTTGTAAGATTTTGCATATGTTAACAAGTCTCTGTTGTGAATCCCTGTCTAATAATAACAGTCTTTAATGCTTGTTGAGTCCTGTTCTGCAATGCTTGCTATATATGCTAACATTACAGTGGAATTTGCATGATTCTTTAATATGGCTATGTATATTTGTTAGGTGAGATAGACTTTGCAGATACAATATACTGGCAAAAACAGTGACTTGAAATTACTTACCCTTGCTTATAAAATGTTCATGACTTAAAATTTTTACTGCAATACAGAAAAAAATTTCTGCAATGATCATAACTCCAATTTAATCTATGTGTGAATATTAGCACAAGTATGAAGATCTCATCTTAAGAAGGATATGAACCTGTCAGAGCGAGCCCAGAGGAGGGCCACAAAAATGATCAGAGGGCTGACACCTATCAAGACAGGCTGAGAGAGTTGGGGTTAATCAGCCTGAAGAAGAGACAGCTTCAGGGAGACCTTATTGCAGCATTCCAGTACTTAAAGGGAGCCTATAAGAAAGATGGAGGTGTTCATTTTAGCAGGGCCTTTTGCAATAGGACAAGGGGCAGTGGTTTTAAACTAAAAAAGGGTACATTAAGACTAGATATAAGGAAAATATATTTTACAATCAGGTTGATGAAAAACTGTCACAAGTTGCCCAGAGCGTTGGTAGATCATAGAATCATTAAGGTTTGAAAAGACCTCTTATATCAAGTCCAACATCAACCCAACACTACCATGACTACTAAGCCATGTCATGAAGTGCCATGTGTACACATTTTTTGAACACCTGCAGGGATGGTGATTCCACCACTTCCCTGGGCAGCCTATTCCAATGCCTGTTCCAATGCCTGGTTCACTCTTTCAGTAATGAAATTTTTCCTAATATCCAAACTAAAACTCCCCTGGCACAACTTAAGCCCATTTCCTCTCATCCTATCACTAGTTACGTGTGAGAAGACACCAACACCCACCTCTCTACAGCCTCCTTTCAGGTAATTGTAGAGAGCAATAAGGTCTCTTCTGCCTTCTCTTCTCCAGACTAAACAATCCTAGTTCCCTCAGACACTCCTTATAAGACATATTCTCCAGACCCCTCACCAGCTTCATTTCCCTTCTCTGGACAATCTCCAGCACCTCAATGTCTCTGATACTGTGGTACCCCAAACTGAACACAGTACTAAAGCTGCAGCCTCACGAACACTGAGTACAGGGGCACAATCACTTTCCTACTCCTGCTGCCCACAGTATTTTTGATACAAGCCAAGGATGCTGTTGGCTGACTTGGCCACCTGGGCACACTGTTGGCTCATGTTCAGCCAGATGTCTATCAGCACCCTAGGTCCTTTTCTGTTGGGCAGCTTTCATACACTCTTCCTCAAGAGTGTATCATTGCCTGGGGTTGCTGTGACCAAAGTGCAGGACCCAGCCCTTGGCCTTGTTAAACCTCATACAACCGACCTCAGCTCATTAATCCATCCTGTGCAGATCCCTCTGCAGATCCTTCCTATTCTAATGCCCCATCCCTGGAAACATTCAAAGTGAGATTTAGATAGGACTCTTAGCAACCTGATCTAGTTAAAGATGTCCCTGCTCACTTCAAGGGAGTTGGACTAGATGACCTTTAAAGATCCTTTCCAACTCAAAACATTCTATGATTATTTGTCTCTATTTTACCTGATAACCTTTACATGCATTGTATTTCATCTCAGCAGAAGTCTGACACTGATGTCTAGGACTTGGGCCATCATTTGTACAAAGATGCTCTGAGACCATGCAGAAGATAGACTGAGAGCTAGAGCTATAGTTTCTGTCACACAAATATTATAAGCCGTCCAGTCTGACTTTTTCAGATAACAGTAATCTGATGACACAACATGCTAATAGCTTTTTGAGCTGATCACTGTGACAGTTTTCCTAGTTTTTGTATGAACATTGTAAAGCAACATCAGGCTTTTATTACGATCTGTCTGCCTCTTGTGAAGCCAAAGGCTTTTAATGACGAGACTAGACACAGTTGTTATGAGAGTTTTGACATAATTTTGGGATCTCTGTGACTGATTTATCTTCAGAAGTATTTTAAAAGGATTATGTTTGAGCTGCATTTGTAAGCAATCTGAATATTAGAGTTTATGTATTTTACCTATTATATTTTCACTTTCACAAGATAATGATATTCTTTTTTGCAAATATTACATTTAGAGAAGCTATTAGACTCATGGTCATTTAAACTGATTGTTTAAGGTAGTTCACTCAATCTAAGTTATATATTTCTTATTCCACATGTAGTGGGCAGAAGATATTTCTAATATTGTAGAGGTGACTTTGTAGCTCTGTATCAGGCATTACCAATTGAGATCATCATAGGAAAGCCAGCAAATGTTCCTGTATATTTATGGTGAAAGCTTCTTATTCAACAAGGAAGGTAATTAAACCAAGGAGGATCTTATTTTTAAGAATCATATTACTGTACTTTAGCTTCACAAGGTAATTCACATTCCCATTAGATGTGTTTTTCTACAGCACAGAATATTTACCTTTCATGATCAAACAATAGGCAGTGACTTTTAAAAGCCATTGCCCATTGCCTCGGTCAATGCTGAGCTGATAACATAAGCTTCCCATTAAGTTTTCAAAATAAAAAAGAGGCATTCCATGAGCTTGTAGCTATATTTCAGAAACACCTTTGAGCTTAGCATCACTGTGATAATTTTGCAATCAAATTTTCTACCACTGGCTGAAGAGCTCTTAGTCAATAGAGATTAATATAACTTGAAAGAACAGCTAAAAAATAAGAGAGCTTTTCTCCTTATCAACTCCTTACCATTGGTGCTGTAGGGCTGAGAGAACTCTTAATAGTGATACTTAACTTGGCAGCCATGATAGCATGATGGGCAGAACAGAATGAAGACATATTTTTAAAAGTTTAAAAAGTGGTGTTTGGGGTTTTTGTTTATTTGTTTAGTTGGTTGGTTTTTTGTTGTTGGGGTTTTTTTAATTACATATCATGCTATTTTTGGTAGTCAGTTGCTATTGCCACCAGTCATGTAATGAGCCAGATGAAGTAAATTAAATATCTCCCACTGACCTAGCTTATTTGGGCAACATCTTCATATTTGCTAGTGAAATAGATTTTATGCCAGTTGAAGGAAGTATCTTGAGAGTCAAGAATCATCATAAAATTGCTACCCAGGGGTAAAAGTCATATAATTTTTCTAGCTTAAAGCACCTCATGCCTAAAGTGCAGACAGCAGCTTCTACTAGGGCAATGCAAGAAAGTAGGTTCTGAAGTTTTCTATAGAAAAAACAAAGCACTTGTGAAAAATAATTTTGAGTGCTTCCCAACAAAAGAAAAGAAGTGACCTGCAGCTAGCACTAAGTCTTTTTTGGTGGTTATTAGCAGGCCCTCACCTTATTAAAAGACAGACAGAGGAGGAGCGCATCCTCTGTGTGGTTAAAGTATTGGATTCTATAGAGCAGTGACGATAAGTGGAATGCTTGCACTATATCTTGAGAAAGATTGACTTTTTAATGTAACTACAATTAAGCCTGAAACAGCTCAATAGAAAGCTGAGAAATGGCAGAATTTGTTCCTTATTCCAATCACAGAGTTTAATTGCTTTAAGATCAGAAAGTAGAAGCAAGATATTACTGTCCCTGGATAATTTCCCTAATCATAAAGTCTTAGAGTTAGGTTCCTCTTATTTTCTTTCCTAATAGCCCTATGTCTCTTGTTCTCACAGCTGCAGCATTATGTTAGATTACTGCAGGAGGCAGAAAGGGGAATACACTGAATCATTAATTCTTCTTTACCTTGCATTCAAAAGTCTCTTATTTGTTTTGTGATCATTATCAACTGTCATTAAATTATTGTGCGACAGAAGAAGTAAATGTCCAACATTCAGAACTATTGAGAGACACTTTGGTTTGAGGGTAATCTCATTTCTCCCACTAAGTCATTAAAAATCTTTCTGTGTCCTTTTTTTCTGATCATGCCAACCTGCAGCCTCTTTCTCTTGTCAGTAACAAGAAGAGCTGGGAATATAAAGGCCTTTCTACCCTCAGCTGGTATGTACCACAGGCTGGTGCTTGTAGCGGTCATCCCTTCTCTGCTCTAGTTTAACAGCTCTTTGTATTGTACTTGTTTTTGGAAAACAAGCTTTCAGATGCATCTGTGAGGAAGAGGTAACTATTTTGCAGTGGTTCCTATCAAGAAGGTAAATACCATTAAATTTTTTGTTGTTGTTTGCTTTATTGATTATAGTGACACTATGCTTGAATATCTGGCATTCTTTAAAGAGAAAATATTGAGAAATGGGCCATGACTGGGTAAAAATTTCCCATTGCTATTAACATCTGGGAGTAGTATATTGGCCTAGTAAGTGGGATAAATGTTCTGGCAACCTTGAAGACGTAGGATATTAGAGAAGGGAATGTAAGCAGGGACTCAGAGACAGTGAAATAAATATTTATAATAGAAAAACAAAATATTTAAGTTCTTTTTCTGATTTTTTTACCCACTGTGCCTGTTAAACTATAGCACAGCATATTTGGATTTGTTCAGATCTCCACACTTTAATATTTAGAAAATGCATAGGGTTAAAGCAATAAAAGATTAATTTGAGAAGATAATTTTAACATTAACACCATAATATAATATTCCTTTTATTATGTTTGTCAGTATTTACTTTTGAGATGGCATTTAAAGACTCAAGTTAGTAACAAATCAAAACAAAATTAAAAATAAAATTTTAGAAATAAAAGGCTATACATTCTATTAATAATGTCAAATTCAGCTGGAAGTTGGGAAGTTGCTCCTGATATTTCTGGAATTTTAGAGGGAAATAATGGTGTGAGTTTCACTTATTCTATGGAAAAAAAGATTTCCATTTACAAGCACACTGGAATACTTTTCATACATGATAACAATATTCTGTCAAACTTTCAGAAAAGAGCCTATTTGACACCTGAGAAATGGATTGCACTTGTTTACATAAGCCATATTTACAAATTTCTTAAATATGGAGTTGACAATGACTTAATAAATGTGTGGCCATGTTATTAAGAATAATTAATTATGAATAACCAGTGATAAATAACCCTGACATCTCCAGTTTTTAAGGAAATAGATCATGGGAAATGTCTCATAGGACAAAGAGGAGATAATAAATAAAACATTACAATCTTTAACCAAATTGCATAATATGTAGAATAACGGCAGACACAGGGTGAAGCAGGTGTCAAAAAAACATCACAAGATCTTTGTTCTGTTTCATTGCAGAAGAGGAATGTGAGAAGGGAAAAGACTTTCCCACTGAAATCCAAGACAAAGCAAGACCTTCAGCTGGTCCAATTCAGTTGCTAGTTCCAGCGTAATTTTTCTACTACAGTCCAATGCAGCTGCTGAAAGAACTGCAACTTAATGCTTCCTTTCAAATTGAAAGTGCTTATTAAAAAGTAAGAGTGGAAATAGTATATATGGTTATATTTACAATAAGCATTGTTTTTAAGAATTCTTTAGCTTATTCAGCATTTTATTATGAGTATTGTTTGTCACACTTTCTATGCTAAATAATCTTCTGAAACATCTTTTATTCTGAAATTTAAGAAGAAACTAAAACCGAACAATCAATCAAAAAAATTTTGGTTTTAGAACAAAACTGATAGAACTTGGACTTAAAGGGTGAGAATGTGGAAAGCTACATCCATTTGCCATAAAAGTGCATTTAGGCCTGGTGCCTACAGGCTGCATGCAATGTAACCTCAGTTTCACTCCATTCACTTTTTGTTTCAGTTTGTCTTTATTCCTCAGCTTAGAGTTTAAATATTTTTCTTCTCTCAGCACTTTTCCTTCTAAATATTTGTATGTTTTTGTAGCAAAATTGGATTGACATTTTCATGAGGAGTGTTTTGCTGCTGATCTTTCCCCTCTTCCTAAAAAGGAGGGGAAATTTTCCCACCATGAGGTGAATAAAAAACACTGTTATTATTAATTGTGCTAATATCACAGAATCATAGAATATCTTGTGTTGGAAGGAACCTCTAATGATCATCTAGTCCAACCCTCCTGCCATGGGCAGGGACATCTTTCAACTATATCAGGTTACTCAAACCCTTGTCCAACCTGACCTTGAGGATTTCCAATGATAGTGCATCCAAAACTTCCCTGGGCAATTTGTTCCAGTATCTCACCACCCCCATAGTAATTAATTTCTTCTTTATTTCCAATCTAAATCTGCCCTCTTTTAATTTAAAACCATTACAAAGGACAGTGTCCTGTCACTACAGGCCTTGGTAAAAATTCTTTATCCATCTTTCCTATAAGCTGCATTTATAAATTGAAAGGTCTCTTTGGAGCCTTCTCTTCTCCAAGGTGAACAAAGACTGAACCCTCTTTCTGCCTTTCCTCATTGTAGAGATGGTCCAGCCCTCTGGTTATTTTTGTGGCCCTCCTCTGCACCTACTCTAAAAACAGGTTAGGTCTTCAAGAGCAGAAAGCACAGAGAATGACCTCCATCAGTCTGCTGGCCACGCTTCTTTTTATGCAGCCCAGGATACAACTGGATGTCTGGGCCGCAAGTGCACTTTATCAGTTCATCCACCAGTATCCCCAAGCCCTGCTTTGTAGGGTTCCTCTCAAGCCATTTCTCTCCAAGACTGTGGAAAATCCTGACCCTGGTACAGGACCTTGCACTCGACCTTGTTGAACTCCATAAGGCTCACACAGACTGTGGTGATTTAACCTCATCAGGCAACTAAGCACTAGACAGCCATTAACCTGTCAAGCTCACTCTGGATAACATTCCTTCCTTCAAGTGAATCAATTGCACCACTTAGCTTGGTTTCATGTGCAAACTTTCTGGGAGGTGCACTCAACCCTACTACGTTGTTGATGAAGATATTAAATAATATTGGTTCCAGTATGGATCCTTGAGGGACACTACTCATTACTGTTTCCACTTGGACACTGAAACATTGACTGTAACTCTTTGGAAGCAGCCATCCAGACAATTCCTTCTTCATCTAAGAGTTCATCCATCAAACTTTGATCGGACAGCCTGTAGTAAACACCAAATACAAGATTTCCTTTGTTGGCTTGGTCTCTAATTTTTACCCATAGCTGTCAACCTGTTCATTGCCTCTCTACTGTAGTTTCTCTACTATGAGAAATTACTGTCCTGAATAACTCCCCAAATGTACATACCATGTCCTCGCAATGAATAATACATAATGTTTTTAATCCTTTATATACCACTGTAAAGTATTTTGCATCATTAATAAGCAAAATTTTAATGTTACCAACCATTTATAACTGTTCTGAATAAACAAAATATAAAAAATAACCCAACTATCACAAATTTTTTTTACTCCAGAGAATTCTACAAATGCAACAAATTGAAATATGCTATTCCAGACTAAACACCAGACTGCCTTCAGTCAGATCATATTAAAGGTTTGTCTGCATAGCTTATAGATTAGTTTTGGAGCTTTAATCAATTTTACAAGAGATTCCTCTCCTGAATTCTGACCAGTAACACACAGACATTGTGTGTTACTGCACCTGGGTTGGGGTATTTCACAGACATTTTCAGTTTTGTTACTCTCTCAGAGATATAATGAGGATAACTTACTGAAAAAATGTGAATTCTTTAAAGGTTTCTAGTCAAAGACATATTGTTACTTTTCCTGTGGTTTTCCATGTCATCATAAATAAGCATGGAGAATGGAAAAAATTTTTTATGATAGAGTCGTAGGTCCAAATCTTACAGTAGTTGTTGATGAAATAATTTGAAAGAAATCACGGTAGCTGAACTTCTGCATTAATAGAAGTTTCTGGATGTTTGCTTTAACATAGGACTTGCAAAATTATCATTTAGAAAATGCCATTGTGGCTAAAGAAAAAGGGATTGCTTTTACTTTTTATCAGATACGTGCTGGTGATAAAAAAGTAGCTACCACCTCACAGAACACAAAATAAACATCTTCTGCATTAGTCTGGATATTTCTCAGAGGGAAAAATTCTGGATTGTTTGTTCTAATTGGAGAAAAAAATGTAAGGGTAGAGTTTCACAGCCACATCAGCAAACACGGTGGTTTATTAAGATGTTAATTCCTTCTGCTCCTCTTCCAGTAGTGTTTTTAGATCTTGCTGTAACTTCTGTACAGATTTTAGTGCTCAAAGCCCAGTATTGCCTATCAGCCTTGAAGGTATGGGCAAATAAACTGCAACATTTTCACTCATAGCATTAGTTGGGCAATTCCCAGAATTTATAACTCCTCCCACATGCCCTGGGTCAACTAAGGACAGAGAAACTGGATGGGGTGAGCTACAGGAAGGAAAAAGGAAAGAAACCTCCATTCAGAGCCTCTGTCATTCCTGTGTCTTCCTCATGACCTGTATCTGCACTGACACCTTCCAGTCCTCCCCCATCCTACTGCCATTTTTGTGACCCATTTGTGTGGGTATAGCAAATTAACTCACCTTAATGGAGTTCATTCTCTCTCCTGTGATGTGTACCTAGAGTGACAGAGGGATCTCAGCCCCCCTATTCTCAAATTATTAAATAATGTAGACAGACTTCTCATGAATTCAGTTTTTAGAAGTGAAGACCAGTTTTTAGATAGCTCATGGTCTGCATAGTTAAGCTGAATGAGAACTTATTAAAAACCTGCAGAAAGGGCAAGACACAAGTAATTTACATTCATGAAGCATCCATAATGGTCAACAGTAATGCAAAAGGCCATCTAACTATTCAGTATTCCGGATTTAAAAATATGTGCTGTTGTATACATTTAATGCTTGATGCTTACTCAGTCCATCCTGAGATTTTAGATATAGCTTTTGTATCAAAGAAAAGACAAATAAAATGGGAAAGGATGATTCTGCTTTTGAACCTAGTTTTACACAGAAGAATAAAGGTACATGGGAGCAGTCTTCCAGATCTCATCTCAGTGCCTGATCTATGAGATCATGCTTTCTCTTAATCTGGCTATGAGAATTTTTTTCCTACTACCCTTAATATGACCTCAGAGATTCTATCAAGCACATACTGAAATTTATTTTAATCATTACAGTATAATATGGTACAGAGGAGAACATTTTGATGAACTGTGGATAATCCTTCTTTGTTCCTGTGAAAGAATGTGATAGTCTGCTTCATTTAATACACTCTGCTTTTCCATAACAGTCTTTTTAAGGAATGTAATTAAGATTAGTGACTAGCTTTTCCTGAGGAAGAAAACGTAAACTGCACATACATTTACAGAAAGAGGCAACAAAAAAGGGTTTTATGGCCTGGTCTTTTTCTAATTGTGACATTTTATGGGTTTTTATGTGTTAATATATTGTGTGCTTTCTGTTTCTTCAACATTAATTGTTTTAACACCCTGTCACAACAATGGCTGTTATGGAAAATGGTAGCATAAGTGAAAACTAAAAGAAGTACTACTTTTTTTTCTTCTGAAACAGAGATAAAGATACAAGTTAAATTTAAAAATCCCTTGAGTCCACCCTAAATCTTTTCTTTTTCATATTTACCTTGAATCTAGGGATTTCACTAGGTATATAAACAACAACAGTTGTCTCATGAATAAGAAGCTTTTTAAAGCGTTCAATCCCAGGTGAGTCATAGCTCTGAATCATACAAACTATGGTATCAAATAGCTTTCCTCCTACAGCATACATTGAAAAAAAAAAAAGAGAATAAAGAAAGAAAACCAGGCTTCTCATTTTACTGCATTTGCATATGAGGAAAACATAATATCCTATTATAGTCTTCCTCCCCGTGAGTCTGTAGAAATCCCATATATTAGATTACTCCTTTTAATCTGTGTTAGCAGAAGGCCTCGGAAAAATAGATAAAGGAGGAATCCTTAAATAAAATTTTCATTTCTGTCTTCAGTGTTTAAGGGAAATGCTCCTCTAATAGCTGTTAGGCAGGAGGAAACCCAAAGATCAAAAGGAAATCCAAAGATGAAACTTATGAAGCTGATTAACTGTTATACAATAGTCACAGGGATTCTCGGACATCTAAACATCTCAGATGGGTTTAAAAAAACCCACACAGGCCACATGAAAAAAGCTTTCAATTTTGACAGGGAATATAAGAGGGGAGATAAAGGCAACAAATGTAAAGCATGAATTGTCCTATCAAATGCTCTGTGAACAGATCTTTTCAAAAAGTATTGAGATGGTCTGGTAGATTGTCGTTTTCCTGAAGACATAGTAACTTTCAGGACAAAATAACCATCTTTTGTTCTCTGTGTAGGTCTAAGTAATATGAGTAAAATAGAGACTAAGTCCTTGGAAATTGGATTAGAGGTTAAAAATTTTGAAAAAATTGATCTAGCGGATATTATTTACCTTCTAAAATGAAGAGAATTTTTTTTATTGGTTATAAATTCTTCAATAACAGAACCATCATTTTTTATTTGTAATCTAACATTCCTCATTATGGAATAGTTATTTTCAGTGGACAGTATGATTTTGAGATCATTTTTGGTTACTTGAAAAAATATTAAAATAGGTTGTTCTCAATATTTTCATTAGTGCTACTCTAAACAAGGGCTAATATAACTAATGCTGTAGTATTACAACTTGAATAAGCTGTTACAAGACAATGTGTAATTTTTCCTGTTGATATTTCTGACCTATGGATTTCCTCCTTCTTGAACTGGTGCAGGAATTAAGGTCAAAGTGTGGGGAACTAGCTGTAGGAACAGAGTAAAAGTTAGATTTTTAAAAAATATTATTTTATTTTTTAAAAATCACAGTATTTTTTACCTAGGAAAAATCTTTCTGAGAGAGCTCCCTGAGTGGTTACCCAAGGATCTGTGTTGGTAGCAGTCGAGCAGCACTCGCAGTGCTTCAACGCATTTTTCATAGTCTTGGTCACCTGCTTAGAGGGACTGGCATCCATTACACTTAAACATATCAAATTCTGCTTGTTGACTAGAACTCTCTATACACATCAGTGATGTTATGTGAAGTTAAAAGCTGCAGTCAGTTTCTTTGACCGCAGATTTTTAAAGGCTGCATGAATCTATGGCATCCATTTTAGCTATTACTTACATGTAATGTGTAGAAATTATTGTTTACAGCTTGGGTGGGAGGAGGAATTTTTTGAGAAAATTGATCAAATTTTAATGAGATGAAGACATGTAACTGAACTCAATTAGAGCATGTAAGAGCAACTAAATTCTGAGACGCATTTCATTACATGATAATCAGGACAAATTGTCTCCAAAGTTATCTGAATCCTGTTGGGTCTAAGATGTTGATTTAAATCCATTCCAAGATAAAGGAAGATTCATCTTCCGTATTTAGAATTTCCACAGTTTTGTATACAGGAAGAAAGCAATAGATGACATCTTTTGCACAGTGTTGGGGGGTTAGGTTTTCTTTCCTTTTGTTCCTTTCTACCTATAGAATTTTTTTCCCCATAAGCTGCTGGGACCTGTGGGTTTATCTCGACGGACAGAAATATCTCACGATTTGGGCTTGTAAAAAGCGGGGGGGGGGGGGGGGGGCGT
>JAVSBS010012026.1:15639-36036 GCA_033124195.1 Coracias cyanogaster | reverse complement strand
GCTGAGTTCAGTGTTGGCCTGTGTGATCAGGCAACTGACGGCAGCATAAAATGATGATGGCTGAACCAGCACAACAAACAGCTAGCTGGAAGTGAGGGGGACACAAAGATGGCCTTGTAGCAAGAAGAGGGAAGTACTATGGAAAAACATAGTACTGAAGTACTTGTACTCACAAGTGCCCCACTACTTTTAGGTTCTTTCAAGCATTTCAGTGCTATTAGGTATCTGAATGATGTCTGCTAGTGCCTAAGGCTGGACTTCCCTTTCAGAAGTAGGCCTGACCACTGTGATCTGCAGCTTCAGGAATTCAGGACTATGTTACCATAGCACTCAGCTAGAAATAAAAAACACACACACCAACGTAGCTTCAACTGGTTCACCACATGGCAGGCTTCTATTTAGCAACAAAAGCCAGCCCTAGCATCTCGCTTCACTGCTTTGCAGTCTGTAGTGGCTTCTCATTTCATGCAGGAGATAGGGAATCACTAATGTTAATCAAGGCCAAATCAAGCTCTAGAAGGCTCTTCCAGTACAAATTGGGAAGTTCTAGCACTAGTGAAATCGCTTTTGGGAACCTGCATAATCATCTAGGTACAGGAAGGATGAAGTTAAACTGGAATATTTGCAGAAAAGAGCTGGAAGGATCACTAGGGAACAAAAGGCTTTGTAAGACCTTTAAATAAAGCAGCTTGTTTAGTCTAGCAAAATGAAGATTGAGGGAGAAAATAAATGCTGTCAACAAATACAACAGTGAAGAGGGGTAAACACTAGGAGATAAAGCTATTTAGGGTAAAAAAAAGCACTGGTGAAAGGGTACAAACTGACCCTTAATGATTTTTAGACTGGAAAAACAAGGAGAAGGTTGCTGCAAGAGTGAACTGCTGGAGTTATGACAGCAGCACTGGAAAAAAAATAGTGTTTGACCTAGCTGTGAAAGGGTCTGGATCATGGGACCATCTATGATGTGGAAGATTGGTCTTGGTCACTGTGATATTTAATGCAGTTTTATCTTTTTAAGACCTTGTCTACAAACAAACATGTACTGAAATAACTCCAGCCATTGCCCCCCCAGCTGTGAGGAGGACCTTCACCCAGCAGCTGCATTCCACAACAACAATGAAATGAGTCCAGGCTCCCTCACAGGGAAAAGAGACAGAGGTTTGCCTTTACTACATTTGGAATATGTTACTTGCAGAACTAAGGATGAGCTTCAGATCTCACTGCATTCATAACTAAATAGAAAACTAATTTTCTCAGTTTCCTACAGTAAGCTTTGTAGGCACATAGACATTTTCTGATTTTAATGATCATTTTGTTATTTCTACAGCTAGGGAGAGAGAGCGAGTAGGGAATAAGTGTGGTTGTGATTTTCATAACTGTTATAAAATGTTCATTTTAAAAACCTTTTTTGAGAAACATAGGCAAGTGTCTAATGAAGGATTCTTCACCATTTGCCTAGAGCAGTTTCTTCTAGGATATGTGTTCTTAGACATCTTAGGAACGTATAAAAATAATTTCAAAGCTACATTAAGTTTTGAAGTCCTGTATTAATAAATAACTTGGCAAAAAGACCTTGCCTTTACATATAAGCAGGCTTATGACTGTTCCTAGAATTCTTCTTCTCTTGTACTACATATGGAGACTATATATAGCTTCTTAGAATTTTGTCATGGCCCTCATACTCTTATGCTATCAATGAAAGTCCTTCTGGTCCTCCAGTCAGAACAGATAAAAAGGGTCTCTAAAGATGATTTTTTTCCTGGCCTGTTGCTGAAGAGAGACACAGAGGTTGGGGTGCTGCATTTCCATGCAACACAGCAAGGCCTTGCTTGCATGTGTGGCTTGTCTTAAAATGACTGACTCCTCTTCACAAATTGTAAACAGACAGAAGCAAAGTATTAGAGCTGCATTTCTTTGTGATCAGGTTTAGATTTGGTGGTTTAAATTCCTCATTATATTTTGTCTGATCAGAAGAAACTGTTGATCTAGTACAGTAAGTGCTTGCAGGCAGACTAAAAGTATCAGTTATTATCTTTCAGCATATTCAGCTAACGGGTAATCTTACCCAAAGATCTAAACTATTTATTTATAAAACACAATAAAAGAAATGATCTCTGGTCTAAAGCAGTTACTGCGAGGGTTTGGGCCAGTTGGATCTAGCAGTGCAAATAAGAGAAGGAGAAAACAATCCTATAAATGGATGAGATGAAGATTTATGAGATCATCTTGAAATTCCTCCAAGATAAACATTGGGAATAAGTTACCATAGAAAACAAGTGGTGATTATCTATGATTTCAAGAGATACCTGATTCATTTTGAGGAACACTGAATCATGTTATTCCAGAGTAGGATCCTATCATGGTTACATTTCATATTCATGGTCTAAACCGGGTTGAATGGGAAATTTCCAAGGCCACCTATGTATTACTGGAAATATAACTGGGGATTCTGAGAAGGATTTCCCAACTCAGTATTAATTTCTGCATACATTTCTTGTGGTCTAGACTGGTCAAGGGGTGGTGGCAAGAAGAGAGATACACTTAGTACTTTACTATGGCCTTGTTGCAAGGAACTGGGGAGAAGAGGAAGGGGAGAAACCCAGAACCACTGGAGCATTATAAACTCATATAGCTTCCTACAGACAGCTCTATTTTTTAAATGCTTTCTGACAACGACTCAGATCTATAGATACTATATTTTAAAGTGATAATTCTTCCTTCATTCAACAAGAACTAAACCTTGCTTCACTGTAAAGATGATCTGAAGGATATTCCAACAAGAAAATTCACAGAGCACCATGGACTCTGCTTATCCTCAGGTCAGATCTACAGCTGTCAGTTTGTTAAACAGATAAACAGTAGAGGAATCCTGATTTCCTCAAGCCTAATTGGTACTGTGAGAATCCCTCACAGGTGTAAATTGTTACAGCTTTATAGATGGATTTGAGATAGCTCTGTTTCTTCTCTTTATCAAGTCCAGACATCACTGAGTTTTATAGAAAGTATGTGAAATTCTATTTAAAGCAACATCTTATATTGTGGAAAGAAGGAAAACCACCAAAACTGTGTTATATGTTGTTGCTTTTCAAGGTAGTCTTTTATAGCTTAAGTTAGGAACTTCCAGTTTATTCATTTAGAACATCTAAGAATATTTCCCAGTAGCACAGCTTTCTGACTGTGAAAAAAGCTTCATACTTTTTTGAATTCTCCTATGTCATACACCTATTTCTAACTAGAAAAGCACTTTAAATGGACAGGAAAACAGGTTCAAAAGAAATGTAGATTTAATTAGTAAATGGGATTGAATGGATTATTGCATGAGTTTCAGAAGGAAAATGACAAAGTTCAGTATTTCAGATGGTATGTCCTCCCTACTTGGTCTCCATCATGTGCAGACTTTTTGCATTCATAAATGAAAACACCAGGCTGATTTGAAAAGCTGGCATTCATCAACTAATAATTTCAATATAAATTTAATGCTGGTAGAAAGTATAATGAATACAAGCAAGCAGGTATAGAATGCAAATAACCGTATATATCTACCTCACTTGAATGAAGACTACTGGAAGTTTGCTCTGTTAATAGATTTTCCCCTAAAAGGAAACAGTTCAGAGAATTCAAAAACTAGCCGTGTGCAAGCCCAGTTGCACATATCTCCGCCTGACAGTGATGAACTTTTTATGAGATAGTTTAAATTATATCTTTAAGACATTTCCTAAAAAGGAAGAGATAGAATTGTCCACAGCAGATTAGAGGATGTGTTAAGAAACAATGAACAAACAATCCAAAACTGTGCTCATATCTGAATTACAAAACACTAAGTCAAATTCAGCACCAATTTATACTTTGCCTAACTTCCTAGACTTCTGTGTGGGATACAACACTGTACACAATTAGCCTGGCTTTCTCAAGAAAAGCATTTTGAAATTCTCACTGTGGGTTCATGTGTGTGAGATCCTGAAGTTCTTCTGAAAACCTTGCTCTCATGCAGACAGAGTTGATGGACAGGTAAATGGCTTAGTTCTGTTTGCTACAAACTTGATGAAAATAAGCAACTAGGCAGAAAGGAAAGAGCCTTTTAGAATGCCCATACTACCCCAAAGCAGAAAAAGCTGTATCATGAAAGGAGCCATTTTTTGACATGAGAGAATCCCACACAAGACACTTCCCCCTGCTCCCAAAGATGTTAAAGTTCTTTAAAACCATGATGCATTAACAATGCTAATTTGTTCAAGTATAGAAATTTGTGTAAGTATGCATACTTATGTCTTACTATGCATAGAATGTTCTAGATTGAGTTTTATTCTATACCAGAAAAAGCTACATTACCCAGTGGGTCAGCCACTAACTTAGTTCTTTTCTCAGTTTTTCCTACTGGAGTGATGTATCTTCTAACATACCAAGGACTAATGGTTGTATTAAGGAAGCTTTCAGAATGCACCTTGCAAATACAAGTGAACAGAGAGAGGGAGGCAGTAGGACTTTGATAAATCCACATTCAGTTTTCAGAAGTGCTAGAGGAGCGCCACAAATGGAACAGTGTATAATTTATATTTTGCTTGCTGTCAGGTTGTATGACACATAGAAAGCAAGGCACAGTGGGCACACTTTCATCTGACTGACACCTCACAAGGTGCACGGTGAAGAGCCAATGCCCCCAGTTCCAGCAGGTGAAAGCTGTAGGACTGTGAATCAACTGGTCTGATCTTGGGCTTCTGGCTGTGGTGTATGCCCTGGCAACATCCTGCCTGAGATCAGAGCAAGACCCAAGGAGACATTCATTTTTCATTTCTATGCCCAGTTTTCAGTAGAAAGAACTGACCATATGGGGCAGAGGGGAGCTAGGAATGCTTTAGTTATGTCTTGATCCTGTTCCACTGAAGGATCTTACCCTCAGCATTCACTGTGTCTCCATTGCTCAATAGTCTGAATGAATTTATTTCTAAGTTAAATGGAAAAGCCTAGAGGGTTTTTAAGTTAGTGTGAAAACACTGAGACTTACTGAGCAATGGCACAGCCTTCTGCAGATTGCGGGACAGCTACATGCTGGGCTTGCAGAGCTTTTTTTTTTTTTTGCATGAAGTGCAAAGTAATCCTCTTGTTATGTGCCTCTCTCCCACCCTGGTGAAATGATCTGGTGAGAGGATGCTATCCCACATGCAGAGTACTTATAGCTTTCCACCTTTCATTCAATAACAGTAAGAAACTAAAATATCCTTTGATTAGTCCCACATCAGGAAGCAATCCACAATATTAACAGGATAAATATGTTTCATGATGCAGCAGTAATACGGACGTCCGTCCTCTTGCTTGCTTGCTTTAGGAAGTGTCAGATACTCCATGGCTACAGCATGGTTTAAGGTTACAAATACCACAAGGGTAGAGTCTCTCATGCCTCATTTAGAACAACTTCACCAGAGAGATATTTCATGGTGGTCTGGTTGCACCTGTTCACACTTAACTGATTCTGCACCACCCTGACCTCTGTCTGACATCTCTACTCACATGTCACAGCACAGTGAACATCCTCTGTTGCTGGACATGTGCTGTATTATTTCTTGAACTGTGGTGATGGCCAGGTTATTCTAACTGCTCTCCAGACATAGGATGAGACTGTCCTTGCTCCCTACCGCAGTTCCAAACAGAAAAACAATAATAGTCAAACTAATAAATTAGATGCCTTGCTTGTAATCCCTAAATATTAGATTTCCTGAAGCCATCGCCATCCTGTCTTGCCCTCTTTTCCAAGTCATGTAATCATAGTGCCTTAGGATTGATTATAGTTAAATGGAGAGCAGAGCCTAGATTTTTTTTCTTCAGATAATAAAGTTTTTCATGGAAGTTTATAGAAAATATGATTCTAAGGCCTCTATTGTTGAAACTATATATAGTCTGTTGAACATATATACTTCCAATACCACGTTGTGTATAGTCTAGTAAACCACTGCAGTTCCATGTAACACTCCTTAGATTCCCCAGCTAATGCTCTTAGGCTAAGCACTGCCCTCCAAACAACTTACCTGCGATTTTGAAAATCTAATTTGCGGAGCTGACAGAAGTTAATAGAAGCACAACGACCTCTTTCTTATTCTAGAGATGTAAGTCTCAGCTGTGGCAAGATCAAATCCTTGCCCAAGTTCATGCCCACAGTTCAAGTCTGTGCTAGAGCCAAGAGAGCCTAGAAGTTCAGGTTAATGCTGTAGTCAGAGGAATCTTTCCCTGTGTTCTCCCTGGCAGCTTGGTTGTCTGCCCTGGCAGTGCTAAGGGAAAGCTCCCTTCACTGTGCCAGTGCAAGCACAGCTATCGGTGTTAGAAAGCATGTTACTTCCTGTATGAAAAATGGCATTCCCCAGCATGCACATCCTTAGTGTGGTTAGGATTTCCCTGACACTGCCAAAGGATATAGGGCTCACTATAGAATCCTAGTTAACATTTAGCATATTTGTGGCTTACATTCAAAAGTAATTTCATAAGGCAAATACAGTGGAAGGCTCTTGCAACCCTGTGGATGCAGAAAGTCAACATTTACAGTCAGCTTGTCAAGTTGCTGTCTCCATCTGCATTTTTCTAGTGGGAGCAATTTGGATAAACAGCGACATGAAGCTCTTCTGAATTTAGAAAATATTTGATGATTAAACATAAATACATGAACCATGAACTGCAGATATGTGTATCTGCCAGGAGAGGAAATAGAAATATTATGAGTAAGTCTATTCTCACCATTTGTCCAACTCACCAGATGAATTTTACTAGAAATGAAGGTGGACGAAAAGATAATATATCGCCAGAAATCTTTCTGTAGTGCAGCAGAATGCTTTGGCAAAAAGGGATAGGTGGAAGGCCTGAGAGACAGAACTCACATCCTCCAGTATCCTTTGGAAACAGAAAGCAATGGCTGGAATTCTGTTTCCTATGAGAGTAAATATTAGAAACAAATAAGTCATCCAGTTATTACATTATAAAATGGATGTCAATGATAGCTGTTTGGGAGTCCAAGTGTTTAAAATCTTTTGTTTTGACTCTGATACTTCCTTTAGACAGGTGTCTAGATGGTTTCAATTAAGGTGTTTTTTTTCTTCTGGTTATCCCAACATAGGGGCAGTGAGCACAGGTTTCCTTAATATTATTCCTGATGCACCTTTTTCTTTTTAAGTCTGCACCGTATCTGTAGGCAGCTAATGAGTAACCTCGAGCTTTGCTATGCTATAACATACAATGCATTTTTAGTCCACATGAATCACAACCAGTTGAGGATTTGAAGATTGGGGGCAGTTTTGGTTGTAGTGCAGTGACTGTGAGATGGTGGAATTCCAGATCTTGAAAGGAGGGAGCCAGGCAAAAGCAAGATCACAACCCTAGACTTCAAGATAGCAGAGTCTAACCTGTCAGAGATCTGCCTGGAAGAATGCCAGTTTTGGTGAGAAGAAGGATCCAGGAAAGATGTTTTACTTTCAAGCATCACCTCCTCCAAGTTCAGGAACCGTCCATCCTAATGAGAACGAAATCAAGCAGAGGTGGCAGGAGACCTGCGTGGATGAACAAGGAGCTCCTGATTAAACTCAGATATAAATAGGAAGCATACAAGAGGTGGAAACTGGGTCCAGTGACCCAGAAAGAATATAGAAACACTGTCAAAGCCTGCAGCGGCAAGGTTAGGAAAGCCAAATCTCATTGAACTGAATGTGAGGTGATAGCGAGAGATGTGAAGGGCAACAGGACAGCCTTGTGCAAGTCCATCAGTAGCAATGGGGAGCACAGTAGGGAAAATGTGTGCTCTATGCTGAAAGGGGCAGGGGACCTGGTAGCAAAGGTTGTGGAACAGGCTAAGGTATTTGATGCCTCCTTTGCCCTGGTCTTTACTGGTAAGACTGGTCTTCAGGCATCCCAAGTTCCCAAAACCAGTGGGAGAGTCTAGAGCAAGGAAGTCTTACCCTGGATGGAGGAGGATCAGGTTAGGGAATGTAAACAAAATGGACATATACAAGTCCATTGGGCCTGATGGCATGGAATCACAAGTGCCAGTGTTATTGCAAGGGCATTCTTGATAATCTTTAAAAGGTCATGGTGATCAGGAGAGGTTCCTCTGGACTGGAGGAAAGCAAATGTCCCTCAAAGAAGGGAAAGGAGGATCTTGTCAGTCCCACCACAGTCCCTGGAAAGGTGATAGAGCAATAATCCTTTAAACGTTTTTGAACAAAGGAAGGACAAGAAGGTGATTGGGAGTAGTCAGTTTGTGTGTACAAAGGGGAAATTATGCCACATCAACTCAACAGCCTTCTATGCCCAGTACTTCTCTTTGGACGCTCACCCTTTGGTAACAGGATGTTGGCTAGATGGTCTGACGGGATCCAGTACAGCTGTTCTTTATGTTCCTGTGACACTGATCTGTGTCATTTCAGGCCTAGAAAATTACTGCTTCCCACGAGGTGAGAGGGGAAGCCAAGCTAAATATTCCCTGGTGAAGCTGCGTTTATAGACACTGTGAAAGGTCAGTGCAGATATCTGCTATCCTCGGATATGCTTCTCACAAAGTTACCCTATTACCTAAGACTATAATTCAGATTTATAACCCTAAAGTCATTTTATGAAACTTGACACGTGGCTATTTATCATTTGTGGGCCAGGTGTAGGGATTAAGCCTGGTCTAACCTAACTTTACTGCATTTCCATGACTTTGTTGCATTTGCTTTTAATATTTTGCCATGGGATTCAGGCAACACAGGCCTGGGAGAGGGAGGACAGGGGGACAGTATCTTGGCAGTGTAAAGTTGTTGGATTTGGGGAGCTTCTGTGCTCCAAGCGGAAACCTAGTGTTGGTCAGACCATGACAGGCACAACTAGCCAGCGTATGACAAAACGCATAGTCCACAGACCCAGGCAGCCAGAATTCCCTTTTGGCAAAGCACCTGGGAGCTGTAAATATGCCCAGAGGAAGAAAAACAAAACCTTCACAGTTGACAAAGCAGTTCATAAGGCAGGACTCCTAATCTGCAACAGTGCTGTTCATGTGAAGTTCTTCATCCTGTGCCTTCCAATTAGACCTGTTCCTGGACCTTTCTACTTCTCCACTCTTGCTCTTCAGTGACCTATTATCTCTCTGGTCACCAATTGCTTTGACCTTGTTCCTCTACTTCGGAACACTGGAACTGTCTCAAACAAAGGCTCCTCCTTGATGCTCACTCACGTATCCTTTGTATTCAAAGCCTGAACCTGCCTCCTGACCAAACACACTTTCACACTAAGGGCAGCTGATATTCCCCATGACTTTCCCGATAGTGAATCTTGGAGGGCTAGCCATGGTCCTTCTTGGGTCTAGGTCCTCAGGATATGTTTGGCACAATAGATGGCATTATTCTTCCAATGATGGGCCTATTCCATTCCAGCTGGTCTGTCTGACTCCAATTGAGGCTGCAACAGATAGCTCCTGGGGACCAAATTATGGTGAGTGGTTTCCATGACAGGTAGTTCTGTCTCTGCGGTGGGTCTGGGCCCAACTTGCTTTAATTAGGTTCCACTGAACATGATGTATATGGAGGAGTCTGACAAGAAGCAAGGAAAGGCCCAGGTCCACGGATCTTTCAGAAGTGCATGAGACAGCAACATATAATGTAATGTGACCATCTCTGGAATATCTGGGGACTGTAACCTCTAAGCACTTACAGACGAAAGGACGCAAGAAGGGACTGGCAAAAAATCCACTTGGCTAACTGCTGACACGTGATTTCTAACTTTGTGTGAATTTTACCAAAATATAGCTACCTCTGCGGTATGTGGCAGCAGCTTCTTGGGAAGAAGTTTTATTGGTCAGCATTTTGTCTTGTAAAATGGCAGCATTTTTAAATAAGGCAATTAGGTGCCCTGGAATGGCATTAGCCATCTGCTAAATGAGCAAATAGATTTGACTTTTCTTTGCTGGATGGGTCCATCCTAGATAATAAACAGGAAAGGGCCCAAGGCTCCTTCATTTGTAGTGAACCAAAATCTAACAGTGTGTTAGATGGCTCTGTGACTATGACTTACTAAAGATAAAATTAATCTTAATCTCTCAGGTCAAAAGTATTACTTGAAAAAAATCTGCCAGAGCTGTCAGGGTTTTCAAATAGGACCTCGCCCCTGTCCATGGGCTCAGGAGCCCCGTTTCCTGAAGGGCCTTCAGTCCATGTCCTAGTGATGCCACAGGAGTGCCGGTCTCTGCCTATGCTGTGGCTAGCATAGCCTGCTGGCAGGAGGTTTTAAGAGAAGGCAGGTTCCTAAATATATGAATATCTTAAGATGCAAAGGAAACATAAGACAGGCTAAAAGTCACCCATCTGCAAAGCTGAAGTCCTAGTTTCTCTGAGCACAAGATAAGAAAGAATGGTCTTAGACAATGAGGAAAAGAAATAACTTGAAGGATGTGTAGGGTCATGCTGCAAGGTACCTGTGAAAAAGAATATTTTCTATGGTGTAAATATTGTGGAAAATTTATTTATCTCTGGGAATACCATGGTATAAATCAGAATCTGAGATTTTATTGATGGTAAATTTATACCAGGAGAAAAACAGTCTTTTAATAATTGTTATAGGGACAATATAGCTTACAAGATTCAAAAGTAAACAGAAAGCTTTAGGTGGCACTTTGATTTTTTTATTTTTTTTTTTTTTTTAGCACTTGTAAAATGCTAACTAGAGAGAAGCTGTTAGTGATGGTTCCAGCCTTACATTTGGAGTCAGGAAACCCCTAAAAAACAACACATAAAAAGAAAGTGTTTATAGGAAAGAGATGTACTAATGTACTTCGTGTTCATATGAAAAGCAAATAGATGCAAGCGGAAGAGTTAGGTTACTGCCAATCTAATTAATTTGCTTACAACAACCATTCTTTTCTTTCTTTGGGATAAAGTCCAGCATGTCCCTCTCTGAGCTGCTTCTTGCATCATTTGAACTGTATTTGGCATCATTATGCCAGGTCCAACACCTTCTCTGCTAGGCTTGCATCTGGGTTATTTATATTTGTTATATCAAATATCTGCTTCTGATTCTGGTCATGACTGACATTCTCAAAAAAGGCAGCCACCCAAAGTATCCCTTCTCTCACTAATTCTAGCAGGAATGAAAAAAATTTTGAGCTGATATACCTCATGTGTTTTTCTGAAACTTGGTCTCAGCCTATTCTTGTTGGGAATTTCCTACACAAATTAGGGAACATCCTTCAGCCCTAACCCTGATAACTAGCTTTCTTGTTAACACCAATAAATGCAAAAAGGAAAAAGGACTATAAAGTAAAATCATCCTTAAACAAGGTATTGTTTATGTCTCTCTTCAGATTTTTTCTAATATTTTTTGCCCTTTTCTGTCATGTTAACATACTGTACAGTTATTAATACCCATTTGCCAGCAAATCCGGATTATTCTGTCCTGTATACACTTTGTAGTGGTCTGGGTAAACAGGTGAAATGAAACTTTAACGTACTGAAGGTATCCATTTCAAGAGTGTGAATTCAAGCAAGTGTCAATGGTCAGCAATTTTTATTAACATAATATAGCTTTGTCAATGTGGGGAAGAAAGTAAGGTTGCTGTGGAAGTCATTAATTACATGATGTACGTATACAAGGGACTTTCAAGACAAACTGTGGTTTTGCATCAAATTACTTTCTCAGGGTTTGTGGAAGCCTCCTTGTCAGGCTGTTTTCCATCAGTCCGTTGGGATCTAGCTTGGAGGTTTGTTTTGCTTTTCAGTTTCCTCTAAAGCATTGGATTTAGTACTTGTTAGAAAGACAAGAGATCAACGTGGGGTTGTGCACTTCTCAGCATTTGACCTGTCTACCTCCCACGGACGTCCTCAGTGCAATACCAATCACCTCAATTAGGCTGGCAGGGGAACTGGTACAGGGGTTCAAGAGTTCTTTCATTGGATGATTATTGGATTTTTTTGTATTGTATTCTGCATAGCCCATCTTGTAGGATTTTACAGATGAGGAATTTAGCAAATACTCATGCCAGGCACTAGACGTACGCTCTACGGCTTCTGCCTTCCCCACTCTGGCACATTTAATATTACATATTTAGGTCTTCACTGAACTACCTTTGTTAGTAGGAGAGATGAGGAAGTGTTTTCTGGCATACTGAAAGACTTGTGAAGCATCTGCAAACATCCTGGGCATTTGTACAGTTAGCATACTTTCCCCTGTGGTCGCAGAAAATTGATGTGATATCCAAGGCAACTCCTTCCAGTCCTCTGTTCCAGCCAGAGAGCCAACTTGCAGCAGTATCTTGGTTTTCAGGAAATTGCCATGTAACTCCCCCTTGGAAAGTCTAACTTCTGTTAAAAATTTCATCAAGGCTTCAGGAAGGCAGAACTTCTCACAAACCAGAAATTCAAGGTTTTGAGCGGACAAGCTGTATTGTGACAGCTGAGATGCCAGATCAGGTTACACAAAGCAGTATTTTACACAAGACCATGTCAGAACAGAAGCTGAGCACATTTCACCTTTGCATCTTCTAGGTCTTTAGATGGAAGACTGAGAAGAGCAGAATAATCCAGGAATCAAACTTCTGAGGGAAGTAACAAGAAGACTTCAAAGAAAGATGAAATCTGCTTGGCCCGTGTAAAAGTCCTGTTCTTGACTTCAGCAAAGGTTTTCCTCTACAATACAGCAGTTCTCTTTGCTTGGAGCAATGGTTATTATTTTAGTTCCGACCACCCACCCTCATCCCAAGACCTAAGGATTTACAAGTATAGAAGAATGGTCACATAGGAAGGATAATACAGACCAAAACCTCCTGCAATAGTGGAACATTTTTCAGCAGACTAAGCCAGGAAATCAAGTATAAAACATGAGAAAGCAAAAATAACATGCCTGTAATAGCTGCTGTAAGAATCTGTTTCTGCTTTCTAGAGAACACTTATGTGAAAAAGCCCTGCAAGATACTGACTTTTCATTCAGCAAATACTTTTAATTTTCTAATCAAGGTATTTGAAGCAAGTCTATACAGAAAATGTCTATTTACCTATTTCAGCCAAACTTCCCCTATGCTAATGACTGACAGATTTTCCCAGTGAATGTTCTGGCCTAAATTCTCATAAAGCTCTAAATCCCTAGGTCTCATAAGAAACACGCGGCCAAGCAGAGCCTTGAACCTGCTTGAACTGGGAATCTGATCCAGGCTTATACAGAGAAAATGCAGTCAAAAGTGAATAACCATTATCTTAAAAATAAACACAGCTCTTGGCCATTCTACATCTCTGTTCCTCATTTGCAGGAATAATATGGGAGACTGTAGCTGCATGTCTCATTAATGCACAATAATGTAAGTGCTTAACTGGAAAGAGAGGTATTGACTGTGTTCCTAAAACACACCGAAGGATGGAAGTAGTTGGCATTGACTCCCTAGAAATTTTAAGGATTAATATAATACATACTAAATGATCCATTATTTACATGTTCTGATCTGAAGATACAGATAAATGTGGTTATCTAATGGAGAACAATGAAGAAACTGTCAGGATTTTACCTAAAGGCTTCAGCGAAAGCTGCTGGAGCTTTGCCATTAACTTCACTAGGACCACTCTCTTGTCACCAATTACTTAAAAATCAGTGTATATTCCAGAGGGTCCTACCTGCTTGCCCCTAAAACCACAGGACGTAAATTGGAGAACTCAACTGAATTTAGATAGAATTGATCTGCCCCTTAGTCCCGTATTTCTACAACTCTACTGAAGTCTGTTTCATTACAGCAGAAAACAAAAACTTTGTGTTTTGGTGAGGCTATGTACTGAATCACAGAGACATAGCAATTTAAAGGGGTTTTTATTGTATTGCACAAGTTATCTATGCAATCCATGTAAGTACTGTATTAAAGGATCCACATTTCCCAAAACATTGGCTGTTGCAGCACGCATCACAAGCATTGTGAATAACCAGTGCCTTTTTCAAAAATTAAAATTGGTTGCAAGTTTATGCATGTGTCGCAATAAATGAAGGAAAAAAAAGCAAGGAGTATCAATACATACTTCTTTCCAAACACACAAATATACAATTTTCAGAAGAGCACCAATGATGCTAAGAAACTATTTTGATGAGATACTGTATGTGTAGGCTCTGCAGTAAAAAGCCAATATGCACACAAATTATATTTCAACTTTAAAAATAATTTAACCATAATATCTTGCATGTGTCACCTGTTTACAATATATCATTTCATATACAATGTCAGGACCAAGCCTCAACTTGTGTAACTGTGCATACTCATCTAAAGCAGCTGAGACTCTGGACCAGGTGTTCAAGCTGAAAAAGCCTTCAAATTGTTCACATCTGAATCCAGAGCAGTAGTGTAAGACCAAGAAGGTAGTTACAGTGAGGGTGTAACAGAAATAGCACTATGGAAAATTAAGAAAAACACTATCAAACCCTCAAACAAACGGTTCTAGAAAGAGGCCTACATGTAAAGTGATGTTGTAATAATTTATAAAAGTGAATAATTATCATCAGTCTCCTTTCTGACACTTAGAGATTCTCATATATTCAGAAGCCTGTAGAAGTGAACTAACCAAATGTCATCATCAGCATCATCCTCAAACTTTCTCTTAAGTTTCTGATCATTAATACTGGTACTTAAAAACATTTTATATTTGCAGAAAACTTCCTAAAATTTACCTTCCTGCTATGAGAATTTAGTGTAATAAAAATCATGAAAAACAATAGGTAAAAAAATAGTATTTTAAGAATATTTTTAGAAAACCCGTCAAACAACTGCAAATACAGCTCATTTTTTAAGTGTCTCTACTTTTGAACTATGTTTTTGTTTGCTTGTTTTTTATTTAAGTGAATCACTTATAAAGAAGCAAGGGAGTACCAGTTCTAAGATTTATTCTTGTCCATTACATTTAGGACCTCATCCAAAAGTGAAGGTCCCAAGTCAAGTTGTAATGAGAGAAGAGAGCCTGCAAGATCTGAAAGGGATTCTTCTGACTTAGTCTTTGTCTTGGTTAGTTCACATGAAAGACGACTGTCATCAAATAAATCAACTGTTTGCCAATCAGTGCATTGGTCAGAAAAGCTGGATGAGTTACTGTCTCTACCATTAGTAAAATGTGAAGAAGAACCATTTTGTTCCCAGATGTCATCTTTGTATGTTTCTCCATCCTCTATCTGTTTACTTTTCTCTTGCAATTTCTCTTCTATTACTGGCTCACAACTAAGCCTAGGATTTCTTGATGACCTGATGGATTCTTGCTTTGAATTAAATGTCACTGGTGACAGTAAGGGCAATGTAAGGGCTTGAGAACCCCCAATGGCAGGAAGGGAAATAGCATTTTTGAGCACTGGTGATGGAGTGTCTGTAAACATGGATTCAGAAGTACTGTTTGCCCTTAAAAATTCGTTGTGGCCACCAGACTGGCTAACTCTGGTTTCTCCTTCATTCCCGGGCAACAGCTCATAGTTGCCCTGCAAAAAGGAGATGTCTCCAAAAACATCATGTTGTCCCTCTTTTCCAATGTGTATGGTGTGACGAAAATCTCCAAGTGGTGGACTGATCATATCAGGAGATAAGATATCCCTTAGTTTGAACTTCTTCCCTTTCTTATTGTTAGCAGCTTTCAAGTAGATGGGTGTCTTGGCTGGCATCTTTCTTCTTGTTTCTGAGAGAGGAAGTTATTTAGGAAAAAAAAAAAGATAAAAAGAGGGGAGGGAGAAGCCTCTTACAAAGTCAGTTATTCTTGGGAGACCTTCAGCATTATCAACATTACATCATCTTGAACCAGTCTTGCAGATGAAGTTCCTTTCTTCTGATGCAGAGAACTGAGGGGTATGTGAAGCTCAATGTCTCCCACTGCAGATCTTTCCAAGGCAGAGCACAAGTTTGAGGTCTGCTGGCAACCAGATGCTCTGCTACTTCCAGAACTCAAGAAAACCTGCATGGGATACAAAATCAGTTTATCATTAATGTATTTTTCATGGTTCATTCAGTCTTGTTTTTACAAAAAAAAAAATTTAGTAATGGTACCAACAGTTCCAGCCTGCAGATTAGCTTTATGATGTTGCTTCCCTTCATTAGGCAGGATAAAAGAGTCTAGATTAACAAGGGCTAGCTAACCTTTCTCTGACTTTATAGCTTTTTTTTTGAAGTCAGAGTTTCTTAGACACGGTTGCTGAACACAACTCATTTGATAAATATTATTATCTCAATCTTCTCCTTATTCTGGCTTTCAGAATACTCCTTTGAGAGTACATGCAGAAACACATTTAGAACATTCAACAGCAAGAAGCTTTTGGTAGACCCAGATAAATTGACAGAGTCATTCAGGAAACCTTTTAGGAAACTGAGCAGACCACTTTGGATTAGAGAACTTCAGATACCCCCATTTAGTGCTGGAATTCTCACAAACTATCACCAATAAAATTTCTGGTAATTGTGCCCATTTAAAAGGATAGTTTTAGGTACCTGAAAGAAAAGTGCTAGTCCAGGTCCTTCCAATTAGTCAGAAACATCCAAATGCAGGTATCTTAGAAGAGACTGATTCTTATGACTACAATCTTTAGACTACAGGAATTCTTTACAGCAATTAGTTATAGACTAGCTCATGAATTATGTAGGCCATGAGGCCACAGTGACTCAGAGTTGCTCTGTGCAACCAAATGAAACAGTGTTTGCAAACCAAGTCATCCCATTAGAATGTGGTCTCTGAAAAGCCTGATAAAGCAGTCTATGGGGAATAACAGGCTACTGAGTCAACAGGTTACAGAAAAACACTCTTCATTAAAGCTTTAGGTGTATATTTCCTCCTTACATTACCAGTTCCTGACTCTTGAACAATTTCAGAAAAAATGCATTTTTTTCCTGGACATTTTTGTGCTATTCCCTATTAAGTCCATGGACCACTGAAGCATTATAGGTCACTCCTCCTCAACAGGATACTCAGCCACAAATCCCTCACACTCTGTCCATCACCATCCTCATTCCATAAAGGAGCCTGCAGGTTTTGTACAGAAAGACACTTCTATGCAGTAAGTGAAGGGAAGCTGTCTGAAACAAGGGCTACTTTTGCTGCCTTTTATCCATCCCCCAGCAGACATTTTCCTTCATCAAATTAAGCCCAGTAAGAGTCACCAGTTTTAAGACTATACAGCCAGATTGTCAAGAAGTATTTAAGCATTTTCACAAATCCTTTAACCTGAGTAATTAGTTCCTACAGTGGGGTACTTAACTGAGCATCACAAGGGGAGCTGGGAACGTAGCCAGGTTAGTATTTTGGTTTTTTGATTCCCACCACACTTCAGATATCATTGAAAAGCCCTCCCTCAAAAAGTACAATAGATATAACCAGATGAAAGCTGTCACATAAAGCAAGCTAAATGTTCAACAAGTTACAAGGACATTTTATACTTTTAAGCTCAATTTTGAAAATACAATTGATTGCATCAATCGGTTAAAAGCACTTCAAAGCTTCCTTTTACACACACACAAAAAATGGTAATTCATCAGGATCTACAGAATACTAGGAGATTCACGTTACATAGCAAAAACTCCACGTCAGTACCATAAGATACAAAAGTAAGTCCTAAATAAGATCGTCACGTGCCCACTGGAACAGAACTTAGTCAACTCAGTTACCTTCCAATTTTAAACTGAAAAATTCACTGCATTTTCTTCCTGTGATTATCATTCTACCCAACCAACCAATTTAGCTAAACAAAATATCCTCAACTCTGAAGAGAAGATTACTCTCAGCAAAGAAATCCAAATGGTGAGGTTGTTTTATGTTTATCTAATGAACTCAGCTCTATCTCACTTCCCAGGACTAACAGGCCAAATTACCTCTGATGCTAATTCCTCATTCTTCCAGATCCTTTAATCTGGAATCAATGGCAATGTAGTGTTAATGTGGTCCAGAGTCATGCCTGTTGGACACTAGTTAAAAAACGAAAGATAAATCCTAGTTCATTTAAAGCTTTCATGGCTTCCACCAGTTTGGATGTGTACCAAAAAACATCATCACCAAACTCCCCAGAGAGATTTGAGGAAAGGAAACTTGAAGGACACAATGAAACATCTGAACATCAGGAAATGTTAAAATCAAGTGTAAAATAACTGTTACTAGACATAATCTGTTTTGACACACACGAGGAGCACTGTATTTTATTTAGCTCATAGCTTGAGGAGGGGGGATAAATATTAAAAAACCCAAAATAGAGCAAGCTTTTGGGCATCCAGACCTCCTGTAGTTCTTGCACTATAAGAGAACCCCAGTAAGGGGCAGTGTAAAACCACACTACCTCAGAGACTCTGGTGTCAAGAATTATAATCCTTTTCTCTACAGCAGTCCCTGCAATTGTGAAGGCCTTGCCTTCCATTTTGCCAGTGCAAGAGGCTTTTACATTTGAAGAGAACTTTCACAATCCCATGCTTACTGCAAGCATCGTTTTCTCTGCTGAAAACAAAGGCTACCCTTGCTACAGATTTCACTAGCCACTCTACTGCAAAACTGCAAATTACATCTTGTAAATTAAAAAATAAATAGGGGTTCCCTCCTCAATAGGCACGCTTTTCACATATAGCTAACATGGGCTTCACAGCAACTGTTCTTTGTTTCTGCATTTTCTGTTTTCTTTGTTTCTCTTTGTCAACTGCTGCCAAAGGAGTACAAATTTTAAGCTACTTTGAACATCTGAAATAGATCATCAGTCTGGAAATATTCACTTAACCTAGAATACTGTTGTTACTCATATTTCATTTGCAGTTAAATAAGGAAGAACCTACACCAATATATAGCATTGGTTTTGTTTGTTTGTTTGTTTTTCAAAAAAGAGTCATTCTTTTAATGAGAAAAAAATATAAATCCAACTTTGGCAAATGAAGAAAGGCTTAATGAGAGTAAGCCTGCAAAACTCCTGCAAAACTAAGAAGTTAGTCCATGCTCTCTGCATTCAGCAAGATTTAATGAAATCAGCAGTGCAGATAGACTAAGAGAAGGGACAGAACGCACTCCGATCTCGGTACCTGGCCACAAAGTAAAGTTAACCTTGTCTTAAAATGAGACCTTTTTCTGATCTTGCTGCTAAAAAAGTCTCTGTTTTGACTAAGTTCAACAAAGTAGCTAGGTGAATGTAGTGCCAAACTGGAAAGCTGAATGAGAAATTATCAGAAAACCAGATGCATAACCCAAAGTCCACAGTCCCAGACTGCCAGCCTGCAGTGGAAGTCCTTAATTTAAGAGAAAAACAACATGAAAAGATTTTTCTTCCAGTTGAAGAGATACCCCTCTCCTAACAAGATCCAAGCATGAGCCGAGCCAGAGAAACTTCAGCCCAGTGAAAATTAAAGTTTTAGTTTGGCTGTAACACTCACTCATTTTCATTCCTATCACTTCACACTCTCATAAGTGTTTTGCTTGGTAACGAAGGCTAACATTTTCAGAGGCACTTCTCAATCTGCCTTGAGAACTTTCTGTCCACTCAGCAATCATCACCTTCCACACAGCTCAAAGTTTTCCACGGATGTCTCGCTTTATTCCAGTCAGTTCTAAAAGGATGATGGACTGTCTCAACAACTAAGCTTACAAAGCCAAAGACAAAAAGGTCAAGGTGCAAAATTTTATTTGTGCACAAATCCCAAGAGACCTAGATCCTTAAGCAGCATCCTAGGCAAAGAAATGACAGAAAGAAAATCCTGTTTCTACATAGCAGGACCAGAAGCAACTGTGTGCTCTGAGTAAGCCTAAGGGCTTTCCACAGGATGATCCTCTGCAAGGGCTCTGCCTTAGACTTTCATTGGCATGTTAACTTTAGAGAAACTCATTGCCAGAGCACAGTTTAAAATAACATTGAATTATCTTGTGGAGCAAGTCACTAGGAGAAAACAGTCTGTACATTATTTAAATATCAAAATGAGAATAGAGTAACACAGCAAAAGACAGATGCAAACTATGCAACAAGCTGCTACACCTTTTCTGCACTATGAAATATCTCCAAGCATAGAAGAACTGGACTTTAGGGGTTCATTTTAGGTTTTAGCCACCAGTAGCTTTCAGCAGCACAAACTGTTGAGAACATCCTTGTCAATACTGTTACCTTCACTATGCCTGAAATGACCTCAGCACAAATCACGTTTTACTTGTTTTTGTAATAGGGGCTTGAACTCATGCAGTCACAATTTCTGAATGCTGGTAAAACAAACTCCCAGTATAACCAAGTCTTCAGGTATAAGAAAAGCAGCAGATACACCATAGAACTTATATCTCATGTTCCTGTGGGCTTCAGTGTCTCTATCAACTGGCAGCTTCTCAAGATGAGAGGTCACAATTCTGTCTACTTCTAGACCAGGCCATTAGTGAGCCTTTCACAGAATCACAGAATCGTTAGGGTTGGAAAGGACCTCCAGGGTCATCAAGTCCAACCTTTCTCCTAGCATCTCTC
>JAVSBS010012026.1:0-13286 GCA_033124195.1 Coracias cyanogaster | reverse complement strand
TATTATTTGGTTCTGTATCAGTCTGTGATATTACAAAGGCCCTTTATATCAACCCGTAACCTTCATCCCTGTTAAGGTACTTTAACACTAACCAACTTGTTTCTCAGTCACCCTTTTTGATCGAAGTGAACAGGGGGAATTCCTCATGTGGTGATGGTGGGGGAGTAATTTTAAGCCTTCAAATACATCTCTCTCTCCCTCCTCCCCCTCCCTCTCCTTTGAACCTTCTCCAATTTCCCAACATCCTTTTCACAGCAGATCAGAATTAGTGACATTTCAACATAATTCTCCCTAACACTATATACAAAGATAAAAATCACTTATTTCTTCCCATCGTTGCCACCTTGTTTACAAACAAGATCATATTTCTGCTTTTATCATCACCAATTTACAACAGGAATTTTCCTAGATTACACAAGGTAGCATTATATTACAAACCATTTCATAGTTCTTGTGCCGGTATAACAAAAATGCATTCTCCAAGCAGAATAAACTATATTGGCAAAAAGTAGAAACTTGTTATGACTGCCATTTCTTGGTTCAGAGTGGGTATTCCCATTCTGATTTTTTTCAGATGAAGATACACATATAGTTGACTATTCCTTTGGGGGAGGGAAGGCTTCCCAAGCTATTGTTCTCCAGCAAGTAATCTGCATTTATATTCTTTAGGATAAAAACAAAGTTTTATTTGAATGCACTTAAGCTGTTATCAATAAATCAGTTGAGATTTCTCAATCTTCCTTATCAAAAAACTTCCTCACCAATCTCCATCACCTGCAAATCTGTACTGCAACAATTTTACACTTATTTGCAAGCTGCTTATAAAAATACTACGCAGCCCAATGCTGTATAAAAAGATCTCTGTGTTATTTCAATAGAAATACATCCTTCTGATGTTAACTTCTATCTGACATATACTCTGAGATTCTAAATGTTTTAGTAAGTGCTTTGTTGACACTGCAAAGGACTAACGTTTTAAAAATCTGTCTGTAATGCAATATTAAGTCAAATGCCTTAGAGTCTGTTTTTGCAGTTGTGCTTCTGACTACTCATTAGAATGTCTTAAAGTATTCCCATTTTTTTCAAGTAAGTTTTTTTCACCTTCCAACAGGTTTCGCTCACAGCTTTCTTTCAGCTTTGAAAAGGTAGCGTCTTTTCTAGAATAATAAAAACCATTTTTCTTTTCTTCCCTAGAGACAGGAATTTAATGAGCTCACTGTATTCTGTTGTTCAGCTCCATGGACTGAAACTGGTCCCTCTTTATTACCTTCTCCTTAGCTTTGTTGTCTGGTACATTCATACATACCGATTTAATCCCATATAGTTCAGTTTTCTCGTTGGCTTTCAAAGATTGGATGAGTGCAAGACCATGCAGAATTGGGCATCAGTACATGTCAGTACAAAGTCTAGCACCTTAACTCATGCAGCCAGTGAAGGTGAGATTATGCTATGCAAGACATTGCCTCCTACAAAGCCAGCAGACCAGATGAGCAAATAGCTGGTGACCATAAACTCATAAGCCACAAGACGGAGAGGCTTAAAAACATGTCTGTCAATTCTCTTAGGCCAAAGGAAAACCACTGTGAAATGGGACAAAAAAAACCCCTATAGCCTGAGCCTATGTGCCACCTAAAAGATTGAGTAACTGCTCTGGTTGAAACCCCATCTGCTGAGATAGAAGAAAGGAAGAAAGGAACAGTTTTTAGCCAAAGCAGCTGTCTGAAAAAGCTCCAGGCATGTTCACTTAAGTGCTGGTATTGCTGTATAGAAGAATTTGGGAAGATGTGGATTGAGGCAGTCAGTAACTGCCCCTTTTGATGTCAGCCAGCACTCCCAGCAGTTTAAGTGCACTGCAAATCCACACCCTTTGTAATTCAGAGCAGGTTAGCACCGACAGCTTTCTCTTTTGACAGAGGGTGTAGTTCCCCAACCCAGCTCTGCTCTCAGAGGTGGTTTAAGAAGCTCCCACCGTGGAACTCCTCGTTGCTGGTTCCCCGTTCTGCACGGCACTTCCCTGCACCCTCCCTGGGCAGGCAGATCTGAAGCCACACTGCAAACCGGTCACAGCAGCAGTTCTCCAGTGACTCAGTTTACAGTAAAGGCTTACCAACAGCTGCAGTGTGACTGATGGCAACGCTTCAAGAGACTTCAAGCCCAATATAACTACTGCTGTCAGAAAGGCATTCTCCCCTTCCCCCCTACTATGTGCACACACTTGACCCCTTATAAGCCAGTTCAGCACACTGAACTGCGTGAAAACTAACTGAGAAACGGGCGTAAGATCACAAGGCTAGGAGTGAGATTGGTACTTTCAGCTGCAACAAGTCATTTAAATAGCTCAGCTGTTTCCTGAAACATCAGTCTTAGAGCAAGGAGTTCTGGCAGAAGGGATGAGCAATTCTTAACCAACTCTTTTGCAGAAAAAAAAGTCTATGGAATTACATCCGGATTTTATCAACTTCTGATGCAAAAATGGCTTGGTAGCTCCGCTAGCTTCTGCCTTAGGGTTCCCAAGCCTTCTGTCAGGTTGAAATGAAGATTTCCATCCATAGATAAGTTATCATTACTATTTTTTGAAAGATCCCTAGCTTAACACTTCCTTCACTGGTAGCTCCTGACAAAAGGCAATCAAAAGCATCTTGCAAGATCCCAATCAAAACAAAATAAACAAAAAAACCCAGATAAAAACCACCCTACTCTGAAGCCCCCACCTCCAACTCTCAGATACCCTTCATCTCTAAGTCAAATATTCTTTATCATCTCCTTGAAACACATAAGTGACATGGGCATGTTATAATAATCAGCTCTCCTATTCTTAAATTCTCAAAGCATTTCACTTGAAGTAAGTATTTACCATCTTGAAGTGGCTGATAAACTAGCTTTAAAACACACCTGAAGGCCAGAGAGCCCTCTACACACAAAGACTAACAATGCAGTAGAGGTACAAAACTACAGAAAAATATTAAGTTGCCCACAACTTATTTATTACATAGAAAAGGATGAATCCTCTGCTCTGATGTAGTTCTGCCTCCCTCAAAGAGTTGAATGGTCATCAGGATGAGATCACAGAGCATGAGGTTGAAGAAATTCTTCAGTGGATTACAAAAATCTTCACTGAATTTCTTCTTTGGTCCAACTCATGCCCTCTTTAAGGAATGGAGGTGAAATTGTTGAGTAATTAGGACTTTTAAAATTCTGATATCTATATGCAATTCAATGTAGATTGTTAATACAACTAAAAAAACCTGTCTTATCACCCACATATGAATCAAAAGGAAAAAAAATAGAAATTACATCTTCATTATGAGATCATACTACACTCCTAACAAAACAACTCCACTATTTGAAGGAACCATTTAGCAGAGGTAAGAATCTGGAGGAATAAGTGTCAACTAAAAGCCATGTCATATTCTGGCTGTGCTCTGCAGCATGTCAGTGACACCTGTGACGCGCCCCAGCTGATAGGGACACATCATGCTGGACAGTAGCACAGGGGTCTCCACTTCCTTCTGAGATCTCTCTGCCACAGACAGTCCGTTCTATTAACTTGAGTTGCTTGTACTACACTGATCCAACTTTTTTTTTCCTGGAATATATTAAGTAGTATCAGTCCATACGCTCTCTGTGCCAACAGTCATATTCCACATACTGCTCCTAAAACCAGGCAGAGTGAAGCAGTTTGAGAGAAATTAACAGCCTCGGCACTTGCACAGAGGTATATTGTTGGAGCATTCAGAGTGGGCCAGTGGCAATTCAGGGCTAAAGCTAGTTTACTGATTAGCGGCTGATATTTATTTCAAACTCTAAACGCCATTATTTAATTAAACCGTCTGAAATACTGCTGTCTCAAATCCCACTATAAAGCTACCTTCTCAACACTCAGGGGTTTACCTCAGCCAGTACTCAGAACCTATCTTCCCATTACTGCAGCCATATTTCAAAAGATAAGTACAGCTCTAAAGCACAGCTTAAGCCAAATGGTGAGCGAGATGAGAGCATCTGTATACAGAGAACACTAGACTTCGAGCTTTCATGTGCAGGCAACATGACAGAATAATTAAATGGGTCAGGGAAACATCCAGTGAACCCAAGCAGACCTAATGTACTGCAAGTCAAGTCCTGTCCTTTGCAGCTTTCTGGAAAAGCATTTTGCAGACGTTTGTTCTCTCTGCACTCTGCAGGGGCTCCTACTTAGAACTTTGCATTAAGACTGCAAGAGAACATAAATCCTTCTGCTTAAAGGTCAATATTTCAAAGTGCTCAAAAATGGACATTTTGTTTTCAGAAGTAGCGTCAAGGGAAAGGGTATTGGCGGCAAAAAGAAAACTTCTAGTAGGCAGTCACATTAGGGTAATGTAATCATGACTCATGTTCCTCACCCATTTCCTGAGTAGGGCTGTGCACGATCAAAAGAAAACCAGCCACAGTAATGCTGCCGCTTGTTAATGTTAGCTAGCCTGAAAGGATTACAGACTACCAGAAAACAAACTCATTGCAGAATATTCTATTTAAATCCTGGCATAAATTGACACTGACAAACCCAGTGGCATAATAGCCTACTCAACCAAAACAACTTGCCTTTGTTGCAAGAAACAAGTTACAACTTTTTATGATGAGTTCTCCTACTTGAACAAACACTCTCACACACCTTAAAACGCTGCAAATCCCTGGGTGCTTGGGGAGAGGGAGGGGAATATCCAGTTGCTAGTCAGTATCTAGAGAAGTACAAGATAGGTGGCTCTTTTGAAGAGGATCAGAGCAAACTCAGACTGCTATAAAAACTACCACCTTCCCAGAGAGGCTGTAACAGAACACACACACAAACGAAAGCACAAGCTGGGCCTCAGCGGCTGTCACTTCTTAAGAAATGCACTGCAAGAGGCAATTTCTATCTCAGTGTTCAGTCCTGTTGGGCAGCCTGAGTGAAGTGTGTGCTTAATGAAGCAAATTGGTGTTCATTTGTATAAACAGTTCTTAAGCAGAAAACAAATTTCACATCCATGTTGGGACCTTGGTCACGTTTAATTTGTTCCAAAACCCACATTAATGAAAACCCCAAAATTAATCAGGTATTTCAACAGAAACTAGGCTAGACATTAGGTAACAGATGACAACACCCAGCTGCACCTCTCTGCAGTCCCCACAGGCCAAATAAAAATCACAGAATCATTTAGGTTGGAAAAGACCCTTAAGATCATTGAGTCCAACAAGCCAACTCTTCTTCCTGTCTCCTGCCTTAGAAGGAAAGCCCTGCATTCACAGGTCCCTTTCACTCCCCTTTACAAACACCAACTAAGTGCTAAACACCCTCCTCAGCACCAGCCAGTGTCTTCCTTATGCTACCTCTGACAAGAAAGATCAAAGGGGAGAGAGATCCTCAAGTTGACCATTAAATATACAATCCATTGCCAAAACCATTGTCCATAGAATTAAGACTGATCCGCAGTGGCAGTCCACTCCCAAGATACTGAGGAGACCTATACCACGTCTGACAGCCAACTTCAACCTGCATTTAGCAACAACCTGGCTTCTCAGTAATGCCTCATCTTACCTCTTAGAAATCTCAGACATTTTACTTCTCACATGATACAGGGTACTCACAGACAGGTAGGAGAAATATTCACTCGCAAAAGGCAAAAGTTACATCCAGGTCTGACTAAACCAACATCAGTGAAATATACTAAGCCTATACTTTATCTAGATTGAAGGAATTACTTCAGAGCTGAGAGAGCTAGTCCTGAAACAGGGCACATATCTACCAGGGCCTTAAAGTGCATTGTGACACTTGCTGCCAGACTGTTATAACTCTGCTTTGTCATCACATGTCTTATTTATACAACTCTAACAGCTCAGAAATGAGGTGCAGCAATCCCTTTGGGCATGGATGCACCTCAAACTTGACCAAGAACAAGCTGTTACTACACGCTGCAAGTTGTTCATGTACCAATTCATACAGCTGGTATGGGAGGCAGCGGGGTGGAGGCAGAAAAATAAGAGAACATAATTTTGGAACTTACTTTCCTTGTGCAAAAGGCACGTTTATTTACTTAATCCTTTAATAAGTATTATGAACTTCTGCTGTTACTGAAGGCTATTTAAAGAAAATTTCTAATGGCTCTTGCAAGCTCCAGGAAGTCAGAATTCAGGTCATGGGAAGAGTAATATCTTTTTTAGTGCGGTGTACCACCCTTTGGAAATTTAAGAGAAGGTGACACACTGTAGAGCCCAGGACAGATACTTGCAATGCTGACAAAATCCTCTGTCAAACACTAGAAAAAACAAAACAAAACAAAAAACCCCAATAACACCCTCCCCCCTTCAAAAAAACTAACAACAAAAAAGAAAAGAACCACAAAAAAACCTGAAACAAAACTAAACAGAAATTAAAACATAACTAAGGCAACCCTCCTTTCCCCACCCCCCCCCCACCTCAGAAAACAAAACCAATGTCAAGGTGGTCAGAATCCAAGCCACAGAAGTAAGTGGCCAGGTATTCCTGATCTCCGTAGCATAGGCAAGGAGAGTGGAAACTGAGGTCAATGTCTTTGTCTTGTGCAAATCCAAACCGTATCTGGGAAAAAAGCTCCCCATGTTGTACTGTAACAATGCATCAGGATTGCATTAAGGCACAGTGTAGGGCTCTCCTCTTGTTCCTTTTTACAGATATAAGCCTCTGTAGAAACACAGGGAAGCAACACACTTCAGCTGCACAAATTACAGAAGAGCACGTGGCCAGAGGCAGTAGACTCAAGAAATTTAAGAGAGAACTTGCATCAGAGGTGGGAATCAAGATGTCAGTGTTGCTGCTTCAATACTGGACAGGAAGAAATTAATGAATAATGTAGGGCCTGCTCCACTGACTCTGGATACAGCTCACAAGGGAAGGAATAGAAGTGTCATAACAAAAAAAAAAAGACTTAGAAACACAGTCCCAGCAACAGGCATGTACAGTAACTTCCTGAAGGAAGACAGTATTACCAAACTCACATTCCTTCTTTTCCTCTGTACGTGGGCGCTACCTGAATTCACCAGAGGTATGCTCCTTCTGGCTGCAGAAGCAGTGAGGCAGCATACTTGGGCTCCAAGGAAGGAGCCCAAGGAAATCCTTTCTGGAGGAAATTGTTAAATTGTTCACCAACAGCTACAAAGATCCACATTAGAAATAGTTCATCAACACATCTATTGCTGTAGTCCTATGTTTCTTAAGTTAAACAACACCCTTGGGGAAAATAGGATTTTGGTGTTGGTGGTTTAAATTCTCTCAGAACAGAGAACACTAAATATAGGTTATCCTACAGTCATTCCAATTAAATATCTGTACTTTCTTAAACAAAAATCCTGCCACAAACACTGCTGTTAAAACTCTTGCCAGTCCTGGAAAGACCATAATCTATTCACTTTACAAAACAAAACTGGCAAGGGCAGTGACAATTTAGCATAAGAAGCCCAAACAACAACGAAAAAAAAAATCTGCACCTACTCAGTAAACCAGAGCTCTCCAAACACAGCACATTAGCACCCTGCAGTAGAATGGTTAACTTCTAACAGTCATCAGGTTCCCAGGTTAGTAGCTGCTGATTAAGAAAGTTCACAGCTCCCAAAGCGAGTGTCTAAGACTGTCTGAAACCAGGCAGTCAGCTTCACCCAGGGTGCCAACACAGGCTGAAAGAGCATTACATATTAAAGTGAAATCTCAATTTTAAAGACAAATACTGTGAATACCTGAAAAAAATCTAGAGAGGCTCTTAATCTGCCTTGCTTTTGGCTGTTACATTCCCAGTGACTCACCATCCAACAAGACAAACGGAGTGTTGCTTTACAACTCGATTAAGCTTAATAAATAATGAAACTCCCTTCATACCTCTTGCTCGTCACCTTTCTTATGCTGGAGAAGACAAAGAAAATCTTCCTATGTGTTTTTCCAGACATCAAAATAATTCTTCTTGGGCTTTCCATTAAAAGGCTGTCATTTACTAGGCACCCGGTAGCAGCTTTCTCCTTGGTCAAGCTTAGCATTCACGCCCTCAACTGAGTACAACAGAGTTTACCAACATAATGAACATCTTGGTACACATGCTGCACTTGGAAAACAACAACCCCTCACCCCAGGAAGTGCAACGAACTCCTATTTCTGTTCTTCCTATAATATTTCTGTATTAATTCATGAACCAAAATTAACATGTTGAAACACTGTAGCAGCTGACAGCTACTAATGACACTTTTTCCCATAACAAAACCAGTACATCTGGTGGATATGGAAGGAGAGGTCTCTACAAGTATTCAGTATACACAGCTCCTCTTCTGCCTAGTACATCCATTCAAAACCAAAGTAATATTTTGTTTTCCTGTCATGGGATCTCAGAGTAGGTCAGTTATGACTTCTTATACACCATCTTAACATGCCTGATTTCATAAGATTTTCTCCCCTTTTATACACTGTAAAAAGTAGTGTCACTTCCAAGTCAGACTGATATTATAAACAAAAGTTGTGGCATTTTTTCCTGTGGGCATTGGGACTCATGTGGGCTCCTCTGCCCAGCAAAAGAACTTTCAACCTGCATTGCCAGTGGGTGCTCTTAAACTCATTGCCTTCAATTTTTTTTTTTTTTTTTTTTTTTTTCCATTTTGGCTGGAGAATCACCATAAAATGACCTGTACCAGGAGACATGGGGATCAGAAGGAGGAAAGGAAAAATAACAGGTAAATTATGGAAATGAGAGGAGAGGAGTGATCTTGAGTAGCTGATATCTGAACGTCAACAATCCACTTGACTTTTAACACTAACCAAAGTCATGCATTCAAGATTAAAATTTATGACTAAATCACATAGCCCACACTTTCAGGTGGGAAGATTGTGCTCAGAAACAGCAATATGATTTTTGCAGGTCAGAACCTCAGCCTGCAATTCTCTCATGCATAAGAAGGCACTGACAAGGGAAAGGGAACATCCAGTAATTCTATATTTGGCCATCACCATGTCCAGTCCTGGTAGCCACAATTCTGGGAGGATGCCACTAAGCAAGAGGGCTTCAGAAGAGCCACAAGACATATACTATCACTTATGTTTGCTAGATTGAAGCTAGACAAAGCAAAGTAAGAGATAAAATGTACCTTTTAGTAACAGCAAGAACAATTTACCAAGTCTTGTCTCTTATTTGGATTTTATTTTAAGAACAAACCAACCAACCAACAAACTTCTAAAACCTGCCTGTTGTCTAATTCACGCAATTTAGGCAAGACAGGAGTCATACTGACACAGAACTGGGTAACAATTCAGGAAAGCCCTATAGCTTGTCATAGATAGGTTCCCAGTGAACTGTTCTGGCTTTTATCATTCAATATATAAACAATATTTTTCCCTAAATATATGACATTTCTCTTCAGAATTAAATATTTTTGAAAGCATTTTTGTCTAGGGAAAGGCATACTAAATTTTTAGAGCCTTTTTGTCCATTATGTTTTCTTGGCCATCAAGATGATTATGAAGGTTGAAAGGGCAAATCTCCTGGAAGTTATCAAAATAGAGCTCTCATCCAAACTGTTGTGTTTGGAAAGTTCTTGTCTTTAAGCACAAAACAGAAGAAAAGTAGATATCAGTTTGACACTACTTCAAATCCTGCGTGGAGAACTGAATAAATTCTTTCCTGTCACATTGTCATGAACAATTTGAGATCCACAAGCTGTAAAAGCCATTTCACCTCTGATGCTGTGCAAGCAGAAGGGCACACATTTCACAGCAACTTATCCTAGAGCTGCTCCTACTTCCACAGATACCACACTCTTTTATTACAGAGAGAATTCACACAATTTCTTAGATGATGCCTTTTTCACATGTCCACCTTCCCTTTGGACGTCTTGGAAACTTCATTTTAAAGCTCACTTTCAGAGTTGTTTATAAATATCACTTTCCATTCAACCCAACAACATCTGCAACAATCCATATATATATATATATATATATATTTTTTTTTTTTTTTTTTTAATTGGGACGATTAGAGAGAGGTGGGAGAATTTTAACCAAAGTTGTTAAACTGTTTTTCTAATGAGACAAACCCAAATTATGTATTTCTGCTCCCCTGTGCTACCGTAATGCCCTTTACTCCTATGCATAAACCACCCATCCAAATCTGCAGCCTTGCTAAAAAGTTCTGGCACTTCTTTTAAAGCTAGTTCTGACACACAAACTTATATCTGGGAACATGTCTTTTCCTGTCACTTGAATTACCAGAACAGTCAATTTTAAGGTGTTTTAATTGCATAATTTTTGCAAGATTCAGGATCTTAGTGTCTGCCAGCTAAAGCCTTCCAAAATCCCCTCACTATTAAAAACACTTTCTCTCTTGCTTACATTGCTCTATCCCCACAAACTCCTCAGCAGGAAGGAATAACCATCAACGTAAATTCAGAGAAAGGACAGAACCTCTGCATAAGAGCTAGGGATGTGGAACCAGGAGATGGAGAACAGTGGAAGTCAGGAAGGGATTGGCCTTTATGCACAGATGGAAGGGAGAAAGACATGTAAGCAGGCTTGATGCAGGAAAAATACTTAATTTCAGGAGTTAATTTCATGTTTAGATTGCTCATTTAGGCATTTAAGTCTGCTTCTTTCCTTACAGATTCTTCATTTTTTTGCAGATTATATCCATGTATTTTCAGAGTTTACTTCAATACATTGAAAGATTTACATTTCAATGGGTATACTGTTCTGTTTTTGCTTCATTAGATGCTACTCCTGTCTCTTCCTCCTATAAGGTTGTCAGAGCATATCCCAGCAATTCAACTGCTACATTATGCCACAGAATACCTTATTTACAATGCATATTCTTCTGCCAAAGTAGGGGCACCATTGTAGTCTCAAGGTAAAATAACTACTGCAAATAGGAGTGAAATTAATTCTTAGACAAAAATCTGAAAGCTGCCTGCAGCGTAAACTGATTCTTTATCACTTCTGTTTGGAGAGGTGGGTTTTAGTTTTGTCCTCACAAATTCCTTTAGGAACTCCTACAGATTCCTAACCTTCTTGAGCTCCTGCTATTGTAACTTTCCTTTTTTTGGGACTATAAATATGTATTTTTAAGAGAGCTGTACAGCCCACTCAGCCATAAAACGGATGACTTTGTTGTCTTTGCTGTTGACCTTAACAGATTTTATCTAAAAGACTCTGGAGACTGGGATGGGTATTAATCATGCCTGAGGGCGCATATAGACAAAACCAGAAGAAATACAGCCTCCCTCCACACCAAAATCATACCATACAAGTGGGGAGGGGACACACAGGAACAGAGCGGCTGCCACACAAATTACTGGTCTACTCAGTCCACTATCTAGTTACTAACAACAGATTTTCTATTCAGTCTGTACGACTTCTCTGTCCCACTAATTACTTTGCATATCATTAATAAGAAACAAGCTAGAGCAGATATTATAACATTAATGATAACATTAATGTGACAATTACATTAATAATACAACCTTTTCATTTAAGGTTTTCTTCAAACCAGCTAGATTCTATGATTCACTTCCAGGCAAGATGATCAAACTGAGCAATGTATTACTACAGATTTGTATACTGTAGCATCAGAACCCCTAATCACAAGCTAGGTATCTAGTATACTAAGAATAATGCAGACATAAAATGACAACACCAAAATCTCCCAAAAGACAATTTGGTTGTTGCATCTTTTGGGGCAGGAATACTGTTAGCTTTGCAATAGAGCTGTGACTGTTGTGAGCATCCCTCCTATTTCACCTTTCCACTCCAAATGTTTGTACTGAAGTAAAATACAATTCTGTATGCCATACCTACAGCCTATGTGTGGACAAACTGCTCCATTCTTTACCTCCATATTCCCACCTGGTTTTTAAACATCCAAGCTGAAAGACCCCCAGATACACTGCATCTTACCCTCTTATGAACTGTGGTTATTCTTCTGACGTCATCTGCTAGAGAGCCATGAACAGGCAAAGAACCAGCTTAAATTTGATGAAGAGCAGTAACTTTTTGTATCTGGAGCAGGAACATGTGAGCCGCATCTGACATGCAGGACAATCAATGGTACTATTCTTTCCTTGTCCGTCTTTCACTCACCATGTAGCTCTCCTACTGTTCAAGTCTTCCCTAAATTGGTTTAACCCCCAACATAATTTGTAGGAGCCATGGGTCCTCAAAGGAAGGGAAACACCAAAGACTACACAGCCACATACCATCCTCCAAATGAATACAGACAAGTCATGCAAAAGCTAAGAAAAGTGCTTTTGCAACAACCACAGCACTGGAAAGAAATGGTACCGCTGGCCTTTACATCAAACTACAGAAGGCAGAACCTGCATTTTCTTTTTCCTTCACCCTCACGGTGGTATGCACAGCTTTTAGTGTCAGAGATGCTTTAGTTTTTACTCTTTGTGGTTACAGAAACATTTACCCTCAAAGAACCAGAGTTACATTAATACTTCAAATGACAGGGAGCTTGTAATATCAAAATTGATTAAGCTATAATTTAAAATCTGACCATTGAGACAACTGGCCTAGTAATTCTCTGGGGTAAAATTTTAACCAAACTTAAACTGTGCTTTAGTTCCCAAAACACAGCTTATCAAATAATCAAAAAATAAAGACAAAAAGTAACACTAGTGACCATTCCCCAATAGAATTCATCATCAAAACCAGTAGCAAGAGTGCCTGAACAAGATGCTGTTCCTTAACGGTGCTCTGTCACATTGAAGACAAGATATTTATCATGTGCATCTTGATCAGGGAAAAGGGAAGAGAAGAAGCAGACCAGAACATTCACCTTAAGCTCCACCACATCTTGGACTAATCTTCGTCTAAGTTTCAGATCTAATTTATCCAATCTCATGAGTAAACAGAATTAAAGTCAAACGAAATCAAAGTATACACTGAATCATATTAACCAAAGCAAAAGGGTAAAGTTAGGTTTCTAGAAAATACTTAGACCTTTATGAAAAAGGTATGTGTAAACAGACGATTCAGACTTTACTTACTACGCTACATCACTTGGTAATAGCACACTGCTCAAGCACTAGAAAAACCAACAGAACAAAAAACCATCAGCTACTCAGGAGCTGACCCAGTCACATATGGCTTGAGAAAACCACCTTAAAAGTCAATAAGGAGCTTTACTAGAATATGAGCCAGCAGTGTGCCCAGGTGGCCAAGAAGGCGACCAGCATCCTGGATTGTACCAGAAATAGTGTGGCCAGCAGGACTAGGGAAGTGATTGTCTCCCTGTACTCAGCACTGGTGAGGCTGCACCTCAAATACTGGG
>JAVSBS010012023.1:0-28778 GCA_033124195.1 Coracias cyanogaster | reverse complement strand
TGGTTGCACCTTGCTGAGCTCTCTCAGTGGTGTCCTTTCATGTGAGGGGCCACTAAGGGGCTGATGATGGCTGAACTGGCACAGCAGTATGATAATGTATGAGATGTTTCTTCAAAAATAGATTTGCTTTCTGACTGTAGTTGCCTTACAATCTCAGTATTGTCATTTATAATTCAACATCAGATAATATTCTACACATTTGGGAGCTTTAACGTAGTGTTTGGCTTTTTTACAATAAGAGCAGTACAATGATTGCTCTCCAGCTCTGTAGAAAAAAAGCAGTGTGCTTGCTGAATCTCCTTTTAAACATTATCCCAGCCATATTTGCTCAAATCTGTTGTTGCTTATTGTTATAGTAACCTAAGTTTTATGTGTGTTTAGAAGGAAGACAATAAGGGCCTCTTCTAAGAAGAAAAATTACTCATAAAGCATTGAGCACATTATTGTTACTGCCTATTGAGTTAGACAGTAATCAGTATAAAGGCTAGTTCCATTGCATTCATTCATGAATTCTAAGACACGCCTTGTTCTCTATCAGTAGTATCGCTGAATTAGAAGAAGTAATAATAGATCATAGTTTCAGGTATAAATTCTGTTGTTACACTCACTTTAATGAAAAAAATGTGTATTTTTACAAAAGTTAATCATTAAGGAAGTGTCATGACTTGGAACAATGAAGACAAAAGTAAGCTAACAGTGCACTGTGTCAAATACATGATGTTAAACTTGAGTTGTTTCATTTAGCATTTCAACTCTAGAGTGTGGATTATATTAGCCCCATTACTATTACATGTTTTATCATACATCAGTCAGCCACTTGCAATGTTGCCTTTTTTTTTAGATAGCTACAAAAATAAATACCTTTCTATTTTTTTTTCCTTTTCTTAAGTGTTAGTTAATTGTTTCAAATATGGGAAAAACACAGTTTTAAATGGGTAGGAGAGGAGTAGATTGGACCAAACCTGGAGAGTGGGAATGTGAACAACGAAGGCATGTTTTCATTAGATTAGAAATACTATTCTTTGGAACTCAAGGTGCAAATTATGCTGTGCCATAATGTTCTTTTCAAACACACAAGATAAAATTTGCATATCTAAATTGGATCAGCTTGAATAGGTTTCCCTGCTGTCTCACCCCTCAGCTGCAATCTTTCTGAAATGGCCTGCAGGTGGATCCAAATAGTAATTTTTAAGCCTATTTTTAAGAGCATCTCTAAAATAAATACTTTTAGTTTTATATTTACTTCTTGCAGTGAACATCAGCAAAAATTCTGCTATGCCTCATCTGACTGTAACCTACATGATAATTGGAGGTTTAAATTTAATTCTGTTTTCACTGACTTTAAGAATAACAATTTCAACTAGCTCAATAAAATCACAATTGTTTCATAGTGTTAAAATAGCATTGATTTTTCTTTTTCTTTTTTAAATGAAACATCTTAGAAGTAAGTGTAGTTTTCCTATGATAAATGTGAAAAATTCTACCATCGAAAGGGGATCAGAGGAAGACCTTGCAAACAATTATGTTCTGCCCTTCTGTTTTGGTGTGGTTTGGGTTTTTTTCCCTATTTTTTTGAAGGTAAGCTTACTGATACTGTATTGATTCAGATTTCTCTTCCCCTTTTCCATAAGCTTCTTTCTTATAATTTTGATAATATTTTATTGCATTAATCTTGATGGAAGTGTATAGATTTTTTTTTCCCCATTAAAAACATTGTATTCTTAATAATTTTTTTCTCAAATATTATTTTAGTTCATTTCATCCATCTGCTCAGTTTAGTTTGTATTTATTCAATAGTATGACTGCTTCTGAATTAACAAGGAGCAACAGCAAAAGAAATACTTTATGTTCTGAGGACAACAAGGCTACAGTTCAAAGGCAATTTTTAAATTCCTGCAAAATACAGTTTAAAAGTTCTAAAGGGAGTATTTTTACAGACCCTCTCCATAGATATATTTTGATACATGTCAAAAAAAAGTGTAGCAGTCTTAGGCTATAATGATTTCTGTACGTGACTCTAAAAAAACACAGAATGGATGAGCTCAAGCTTGTGCCTGTTCATCTATGTTTTATTAGCTGTGCATGTATTTTAGCAGTGCAAAACTTTCATGTAAGGATAAGGAGTATGCTGGAAAGAGTCCTCACGCTCTGGTTAGTGAACAAATAGAAGCAGGAAAGTGTTTGATGTCAGCAGGGCTTCACAAGACCCCGTCCAAGGTGCTGAGGATTAGAATTGGTCTCCAGGTTGTGAGGCGGTATTGCACCGGCTGCCAGAGGCCAACGCGGGGTGTTTGAGCTGGACGCTTCTGTAGATCATCGTGCTTACTACAAGGTTATATTGTAGGTGGGTTTGGGGGTTTGGTGTGTTTTAGTTTGGTTTGGTTTGAGTTGGGGGGTTTTGTTGTTTTGGGTGGTATTGGTTTTTCAGGGGTTGTTTTTTTTTTGTTTGTTTTGTTTATTTCGTTGGGTTTTTTTAACTTACAGTCTGATATATTTAGAATCATTGAAAAGTGAAATTTGGTTTGGTAGTTTTATGCATTTCAGCAACTATTTATCAATTTACCTACTAGTCTAAACTCAGGCTGGTGTTTCTATTCCCTTAGGTAGAAGATTTGAAGGCTCTATTAAGTTCTATATATAGTTCTGATGTACATTGATGGGATTTGTTTCTCTCGAGAGAATAAGCCAGGATTGCTGCTGTGTCTGATAATGATTATACTCATATATCAGTCAGAAAGCAAAATTATTCCTAGTTAGTATTTCTGGATGCAATATTAACATCATGTGATCTTTTGAAGATCACAGCAACTGTTTTCTTTCATCTGAGTGATATTCAAGGAGGTGTGATTGACCTGGTGTCCAGTGACTGTCTGACTGAGGGACCCTGCTCTTTTCTGTTACCAGTAAGAGATTAATAATACCACTTCTGAAAAAATGCCTTAAATGTCATTTTTGGGGGGGATAAGGAATAAGAGAAATGTTCTGGTGGTTGTTCTTTAACTGTAGGATTAGTTCTCTTGCTTTTGGTTTTTAGGGAAAGCCTAAATGTTATTTTTATTATGGAGAACATAAAATGCCAGCATTGTGGGAGAAGATTCTGACCATGATGTGATAGGAAGAGGGAGAGTTAAACGCTACACAATGTGGTGCTGTTGTACTCAGTTTGCTAGTGGACCAAGCAAAGAAGGAATGACTGTGTCAGGGAAAGCTTCTCACGTGTGCAAACACACACATACACATCTCAAAAGTTAACTGACACATGCCTCAGTTAGCACAGTGGTGGTTTGGCACAGCTGAGCTGGGGCAAGGGGAGAATCCAGCACTGGCTCTGGCCAGTCCCAGTGCCAGACTTTGGGCAATGGAGTGGTGACATCCCACACTGTTCCCACCTTGACCATTCAGCTTCTGCAAGGTATTGGACCTCTCTGTAACTAGTGTTCCCCCAGCACCTCTACTACTGTGTGTGAGTGTGTGTGTGTGAAACAGAGGGGTAATTATATGTGAGACTGTAGCTGTTTCATTTATGTGATACCTACATATGTTAAGATAATATATTTGCCAAACTATAGGTGTGGTGTGTTTTATCAGAAGTCTTAGGCAAAAAATCATCATAGTTTAATAATTTGTAATGAAATTCCATGTTACTTGCTTTCTGGTAAACCCTTAGTCTTTTTTAAACTTCATTTACTGTTTATAATAACACCAAAGTGCTTCAGTATAGCAGACACAACACTTGCGCTGAGTCTCCTTTCCCATATTCTTTTAGATCTGTTGAAGGTATTTCCATTAAGGTAGAATGTGGAGTATTAGTTCATTAGTGAAATCAGGGTACAGAAAAGTTAGTTAAAAATGAAATAGTTGCTTTTCTGTAGGACAAGAACTACCTTGAAAGTTTACCAATAATCTTTGTTAAAAACTAGCGTGTGCGCTTTGCAAATAAATCATTTGTTCTGCTATAATGAAGCTAATTCTTCTCAACAAACACTAGCTATGTCAAATTGCAAAACGATCATCGCAATTTCTGTGTTGTAGGAATTAAAACACCATCAGTTGACTTAAGAGCATACAGTGAATATGATCTCGTTTTTGCAATGCAGTTAAAGTGAAAGCTATTTAAAGAACTGGTGCAAAAATAATAATTTAGGGGAAGAACAAACAATAAAACAAATGTTTACTGTCTATTTTAATTACTTTCTGCTTTGAGGTAGGTATTAGGTTTATTTATTGTTTGATTTCAACTTTTTCTTTTAATGGTTTAAGAATACAGTGGCTAATGGTGCATTCTGAACTTGAATACAATCTTCTGTATGCCATTATACAAAGCCAAAGAAAATAATGTGGGATTGTTTCATTATGATATCATCTGAAGATCACTACCTGAAATTGCAGGTTAATGTAAGGATCAGAATGTGAAAGGAAATATGAAACACAGGAGCGAAAGAAAATTCTTGCACTGTTTTTCAAATGGGGAAAAAAATGAGACTGGGTTTCTGAATTGTTCTGAGGATATGAATGCAATGAAAATGCCATTCCCTATTTATATTTTAATTATTTTTCTTTGTAGAATTGCTTACAAAGAGAGAACTACAAAAAATCTTTTCTGTAGCAGATGATTTCCTTTTAAAATTTCCTAATACTAGGTGAAAATAAAAAGCTCTGTCCTGGCCAGAGACAATAGCAATTTTTTTTTTTTTTTTTTAACATATGAAAGAGATAGGAAGATTGATTTTTTCATCCTTTCTTCCAAAGATCCAATGTAAGTGGTTCTTCCCTTTGGGAAATCTATGTATGCACCCAGAAAACTTAGGACATGAAGTCAGAAATCTTGATTCTAACAGAGTCTGGGAATGCTCAGTGCACTTCAGTAGCCCTTTCAGAAATGAAAGTTAGGAGTTTAGAAGAAGCCCTGCCAAACTGGTTATACTCAAATCAAGAATAATTTTTTTAGAGATCATCGCAGTCAAATAACTCAATATAGTTAAGGTTTATATTAAAAAAAAAGAAATCTAATTCACAAGGTTGGCAATCAAGCAAGTATTTTGTTGGCTGCTGGTTAACCAGTTATGACACAGAGAGGATTTGATGTAGCATTTTTTAAAGTGGTGTAATGAAGGGAGTTCCTTTCTGAATCCTATCAGTGTAATACTATGGGAACCCTGAAACTTAACAGGAGATTAATTTATTGAATTGTACCCTACTTGAGCCTAAGTGAGGTACAATGCGCCTTGCTATTCAGCAAGTTTCAGTATTTAGGATGTATTCAAAGACCATATAATATTAAAATTCTTTCTTTGGATAAGTGCAGGTACTACAATAAGATATAGACGAACTTCTAAATATGTTGTGGTTATGACGCATATATATCTGTAGGAAGAACAAAGAACTGAAATGACTTGGAGATTTAACATGCAATTATCCTCCAAGGTCTCCAAAGGTTGCTAGTAGCTTTGGGAGGAAGCAGAATGTATTATTTTTTCTTCATCTTTCTTCATGTAAAATTCTGAATTATTTGGTTTTGTAGTTGATATAAAAATACTAAAAATAATGTTGAAAATGCCTCCTAGAGTCAATGTGTATTTTGGAGACATTAATGTTGGAACAAGTGTACAAGTGTATGCAGGCGATGGATGGAGTTTGGCCTACTGGTAAGAATATTTTAGCCACATATTACAAAAATTGTCGTTTTCCTTTCATTATGTGGGGTATCACAGAAGAATAACCTTCTACTTAGTCACTGATATGTCAGCCAGACACTAAAGTTAAGTGTGTCGTATCTGTGTTTATACTCAGGTGCTAAGAGAACTGAAGATGACAGAAATAGTAGTGATAAAATCAATATTTAAATGGAAAAATACGTATGTTAATACATGAAAAAATATGTATATTAAAAGCATTCAGATGAAATATTTTTTTTTTTTTTTATCCTATTGATACATCTAGGAAAGAGGTTCCTGCTTTATGTATCCCGTGTATTTTTTTTATACTATTAAAACACATTTGTCTCTTTATCTGAACTCAGGTTGTTATTCTACCTGACCTCAGTGTCATCCAGCCATTGCTGTTGCAGTTTCAAAGTCATGCTTCATTTTTTTGGTGCCCCCCCACCCCACTTTATCTGTGTAGATTACATTTCCTTGTCCCAGGGAAGCCATGCTCCGCTCATCTAGCTGGATGGTAGCACCTGAAGTCAATGCTGGTCTAGAGACAGCTGCTGTGCAAGTTTCTATACTATTTCAATTATAGTGCAATCACTGAGGAAACTGATTATTTTAATCTCCTCCTTACTATTTCTTCCTTCGATGAGCAGTATATCAAAGTAAGTTGTCATATACTCTGCAGAGAATACATAGATGCAACTGTCAGTTATTTAGACCAAGGTTAGTTTTGAGTCTCATGGGAAAAACTTGTGGAAGTGCTAGAGCTGCCACTAACAGTTATTTGGAAAGCTTTTTCTCTCATTTGCAGATATGCAAGTATAATAGTGATTGGAAAAAACTTGCAATAATGTCTTTTGTCACCATAGGAAATAACAATGGTGCCCATTTAATGAATTTTTTTCCTGTCCTGAAAGTGTCACATCACCTTAAGCTTGGTTTGATCCTCCTAGTGAAGCTCTAATTTTAATGCTAATGCTGATAATTTAAGAAGATTTTTCAGCAGCACACAGAATGTGTTAAGTGCATTGTGATGTGTGCAGAAAATCCAATTATATGTAGTTGTGATGTCACCTACCTCAGTGCACAGATTTGGCTACTTGCTTTCTTTTTGCCAGAGAAATATTGGTGCAGCGGAGTGTAGGAGAGGATAGTGCTGGAACAGCAGAGGAGGAAGAAAAGTCAGCACTTAGAAGAATGTGAGGTTGTGTTAAGACAACTCTGTCTTGGAACTAGTTGTCCATGTGGTTGGAAATGATATTATGCTTTCATTAATATGGGCTTAGAATTCATTGATTTTGTTGCCTTCCCTATGTAGATTTAGTTTTTTACATTGAAGCCAAGTCTGTAGCAAACTACAATGACAGCGACCTATAATTTTCAATAGGAAGATTGATAAATTGGAACAGATTTTCCTTCCATTCGCTAGTTAAAGCACCTACCATATAATCGAAGTATGATAGATGAAACATTTTTATGAATCCTTTATATAAAAGTAGAGTGAAGGATTTATTTTCTAATATTATCTTCTGTGCTGTTACTTTAATTATAACCTAAGACCCTGCAAAATATGATCACTAATGATATAATGTACTTCTGTTTTAGGGCTTGGTTAGTTAGAAAATCACAGTTGGACTTTGATCATTAATTTAATATGGTTTAAATCTCCCCTCATCTTACCCCATGTCAGAATAGTGTGATGTCCTTTAATCAGTTTCCTGAAGTTACACTCATTTATTGATCTGTTGAAGTCAGCACAAAACACAAAGCTGTGCGGTTGGCCAGCTAAGTTAGGACTAAGTGAACTCAGTTAGAGGTTAACGAATCATTAAAAGCTGTTTCCAACTGTGTTGTGTTTATTACTACTACTGAGCCTATCCATTTCTGTAAACCATTAAATGTATTGGCTAAGTTTAAAAAAAAAAAAAAAAAAAAGACAAAACAACTCACTAGAGAAAGCAGCCTTGTTTAATTTTCTTATTAATTTGCATTACTTAACTAATTTGAGAATTGATAACAGAATGTTTGAGTGATTTATGGCTTGAAAAGGAAGACCAACCCTTCCCTTCTAGAAAATGGAAATTGGCTTGTCAGACATTTAGATGAAGAATGATCAATCAATAGGATTTTAATAAGGAGAAGGTTTAAAATTGACTGAAGGTGGCTTTTGTTTAAAGGTGATTTGGTATGTGCAAATTACTAAGCTCTCCCTGGAGAGGATTTTCAAAGGCAATAATGGGCACTGGTTTTCTTTGTTTATTCCATTCTCTTTCTGTTTTCCTTGCCAGGGATTTCAGTACTTACTTACTATTGTATCTTTGAAATCTCCCTGTCTGCTTTCCAGGTCCTGTGAATTATTCTACTTATTTGCTTTTACAACTCTCAGGTTTAACTACTATTTTTCTCCAGTGAGCATCTAGATAAACTTACTTATTTTCAGCATGAGTTCCTGTTAGGCATAGGGGCTAGCTGTTCTCATTGATTTTAGAAACGCAATTCAAAAGTATATGCACACATTGGAGGAGCAGAGTTGACTTGGAAAGGCCCATTAAAGTCCCGTCTTCTGGTTTCCTGTTGGAAAATGGAGTATAATGGGCTTGGTGATAGAAAACTGGCTGTGCTGGCAATTATCGTCACCTGGCTTGGTTTGTTTTCTCCATTAGTGAGGTCTGTATTGGAATTTCTGAAAGTGAGGTAACTCAAGCTAAATTTAGAAAGCTCCATTCTTTGTGCAGTCTTAATCACATAGGTGTATAAGCTGTAGATCTATGCCAAATGTCTTAAAAGAGTAAACAGTAAATAGCACACCCACACAAATTCTGGTTATCACTACTTCCTCACAGTATTTTTTTTTTCTCCACCTAGGTTTCTTATCCTGATTTCAGTCTCTTTTCTTAGCTCTTCCTATCAGTTACTCTATCACAAGCATTTTATCCTAGTGACTTAGAGGCTAGCTTTATGTTCCAGTCTCACTTTTGTAGCCAATCTTCAAGTTTTTTTTCCCTCTCAGCACTCTGTAAGCAAGTGTCTACTGGTGCCACAATTCCAGAAGAATTTCTGATTGTGTGCAGGCTTCTTTTCAGAGATTATGATAAGAAGAGGACAATGATCCCTCCCAACAGAAGCAAAGTCAAAGTTTCTCCCCCAAAGTAGAAGTTACCAAACGCTTTGAAGTGAAAAATTCAGCACTTTCCTCATGCACATATATTTTTTTCTTTTTTTTTTCTTTTGTTAACACAAAAAAGTAAAGATTGTTTCTCTTCATTTAAATGACTGAGACCAGGATGGAGATAACTTTAATGTGTTTTTATCTTTCTTTTCTTTGGCTTTATCTATAAAGTTACTCTGAAACTGCAAATTTGGCAGTCGTAAGAAACCAGAAAGGGTAACTAAGAGAATTAAGAGTGGTGATATGGACGTTGCTACAAACTATACCTGTAATTAGTATTTTGCTTATGAATTTTGTGTGTTATTCAAATTATGCTGTATGTATAGTCTCTCCCAGAGAAATTTCAAATGCAAGGACTTACTCTGTCTGCTTCTGAATACGTGAAAATGCTTGAAATCTCTTTGAGCAAGCTGATGTATCAACACTGATGGCTTTTCAATAAAAAAATGCATGCTTTATTTTTATGCTATACAGCAAGTTATACCGGAGGCTACTAAACAGGTCTATGAAATGATGAGAATAGATTGAGAGCTTGAATTCTCAATATAGATGGTGCTTCCTGATAGGAAACTATCACGGACGCTTTTGGAGCCATTTGTGATCTTTGGAAGGGTTCTACTTCATGCTGTTCACTACTGAAGCCAGTGTAATCTGGGCAGAAAGGACAATGTTCATTCACAGAATTTAAAGCTAGAAGATAGAATTAGTTTATTTAATCTGACCTTCTGTGGTTCGTGGTCTGCTATGTTTCACAAACATATTGATCTGTTTAGCCAAGTAACCTGTCCTTTGTTAAAATGTATCATGAAGTCAAAACTAACATTTTTCTGGAATGTAGGCAAAGACGGCAAATACACTGTTTCACCAGTTAGCTTGAGCCAAAGCTAGCTGGCTTCCTTCATAAATTTATTGATTTAATCTTGAATTCCTCTAGCTTTGTCTTCCAGCAAGCAGTTCTTGGTATACCTCCTGGTGGCATGTTAACAGACCTTTCTTACAAGAATACTTTATGAATGTTCTGTGCTGGGGATGTTGACTGTTACCTACAAAATGGACCTACAAAAAATGCAATAGCTGGGTGTTAAACCAAACTGAGAGAAATATAGCAGTACAGTTAAAAAAAAAAAAAAAAAAAAAAGGCTAAGATGCAAGCAACCAGACAACCCCCCAATATAATCAAACAGAAAAAAACCCTCCAAAAAGAAAAATCTGTCCAAGAATTACTAACTTACCTTAATAAAAGCAAAGCGTTTGTAAAGTCAGAATGATATTACTAGATGTTTGCTACTTACACATTCATGCAAATAGAAACTTTATTCATTTTCCAAAAATAACTTTTTTTTCGGTTGCAAAGATTTTTTAAGTAATCAAGAAACACTGAAGCATTTAAGTATACATTATTAACATATTCTACTGATTTTGTACATGCAGTAGTTTCTTACTTCTGCACAGCTTATGTGCATAACTCTTAAAGTTCCTGATTTGTCCTCCAAATCCATGAACCAAAAGATCATGATACTTCTAATGTTTGCAAAAACAGTTCTTCTGGCAAAAAACCAAAAATACTTCTTCTACTTCTGTGAGTCAGAAATCTGCTTTTGTTTGTTTGTTTTTAAATTGCATGTTTGAAAAGAGAATGTGACATGAAATCACTCCTTGAAAGAATAAAATCAAGGTTTCTTACCTGCAATGAAAGAATAATAGAAATCCCAAAATAGTATGTTATGATGTGGTCGAGTGTGACACCTAGAGGCTATATGTTTAGAATCAATAAAGAATAACTTTTTTCAGCTACAAGTTTTGCACACTACCTTTAATTTTGGACTTAAGGAATGGAGCTGACAGATTTTGAGAGATAAAGTATCTTGCAACATTTTTTTTCCCCTCTGGATTGTTCATGTTTAGGATATTTTTTGTAGGCTTCCCAGAGTTGATACAAAAAACATAATAGACCATTACTGAGTGTGGTGTGTAGTGCTCAATGCTCTATAAAACCTAAAAGAGCCCTGTAGAGCTTATTCCAGCTTGAAGTTCTCAAAATCTAATAACATTCTTACACGTCCTAACTCAAGAGAATCCTTATAATGTACTTTCATCTGTAGCAAAATATCTGTGGGAAAGTCTGGCTATCACAAAATACAGAGCTAAAAGTTTTGGCCCATGAGTTTATGTCAGGGAATAAAGAGAACAAAAGCTTTTTTTAAGCTGTTATGTGGATTATTTAGGTCATGGATCTTACAAAACAAACATACATGTAAGGGAACATACCACACCTTCCTAACTTATCCTCTAAAAGTTAGGTGTGCAGCCATCCCATTGCATCCTGTACAGGGGATATATCCAAGGACATCCTAATATAGTTAACCAAATCAGTATATTACAAATTTAGAGTGCTTTTCAGAAGTGTGTGATACTGTGTTATCCAGTGGGTATTGGCTGTAATAAACTCATCATATCTCTAGAGCTCTTTCCAGGGAGGTAGCTGACTTATTTGTCTTTGGCAGCACTTGTCATTTTCATACTTGAAGTGAAGGCAAAAAGTCTTGGAGGTAAATCAAAATAGGCACAGTTCAGATGAGAAGGACTTTGAATTTTCTGCAAAAGAAATACAACATTTTTCATTCTTTAAAATTTGGGTGATTTTTGTGGTATCCTAGTACTCACACAGTACAGATGGTTTAGTGAGGTACAGTTGTAGAGTTTGTAAAACATTTTCTGTAGATATAGAAGAACGGACTGAAAGTTCTTTAAAGATTTTGGACTTAGACTGTGAAATTGAAGATGGACAAAAGTCATACTGGACACACCTCTTCATTGAGTATTGCTGTATATACATTGAGCTCTCTGCACAGTCTTTAACTTTACTATATGCAGAAATAAAACATATTCAGAGTAGAAGATAATGTGATCCTGAAGCTTTTATTCATGGCATTTCATAAACAGACAAGGGTGCTAGCATGTGACTGCCAGCAGAGGAATACCAGCAGGGAGATTTTGTCTGGCAGGCAGCTTTTCATACCCAGCAGCTCAGAAATTTGTGTCTTGCTCTCATTTATCTTTCGCTAAAGAAAACATATTGCATGTTTGTTTTGTCATCCTCTAATGATTTAATGCTAGGAAACATTAACAAAGTAATTCCAATATTTCATGGCTAGCTCTTCTACTTCATTTTTGTAAAGGTCTTTGAGGCTAGTTATATATTTTCCTAGGAAGTGGTTGCTGGAAATCGTGGTTGCACTGTTAACTGGGAGGGAGGTTCCACATTCACTGTAGCAAACAGAAAGAGGGTAAGAGCGCTTGGATACACTGGGTTGGAAAAGACTAACAGCAGCTCTCTGGGTAAGGCATGCTGATAGCAGCTGAAGCTTGCAAATTGTGAGGTTTGTAAAGCATGTGGTCCTATCATCACATACATATACGAAAATATTTGAGTGTGTGTGTATGTGTGCTCACCTCCCCTCCTGATACTGCTTTGTCCTGTTGTCAAAAAGCACTTTGATTCATTGTTCCAACTGCATGGATGATTTGTTCCCTTACGATGTTTCCAGATGATCTGAATCATGTACAAAATATTTTCAGAGGCTTTCTTTATACATTCTTAAAAATTACAGGTAGAATCCATTGTATTTAATAACTCTGAAAAGGGTGCCTTTTCCCCTAATAACTCTATAAATGTAGCTTCTCCCTGTTGCATAGCTCTAGCTAAAAAGCCAACATTTTTACTCTTAATTTTTTAAAGGAATGCATAAGTTATATGTGTTTTATTTTAACTATACAAGTCAATAAAGCTATTGCCACAGCTTTCTTGATGATCTTAAAACTTTTTTAAGCCCCTGGATGAATAGTCTTATTTTTTGTAAGTTATGAAGCTGACATTATTATTAGGTCAAATTTTCTCAAGTCCCTCTACGTAGCATGTAACATAATTTGCATGGACTAACTTAACCCCCGATTTACCTGTGAAATCGCTACAACTCTATGAACGCAGAGGGTTCTTTGATTTAAAGCAACATTCTGTCCAGTTCAACAAAACAAAGGCTAAAGGGGTTTCCATACCTCCCAAGGTGAATACAGCATTATGTAGCAGAAGTGAGGAAAATGTATATCCAGAACTGCTGTAGCTGAGGGTACAAGTTCTGCGTCAGGATACTGTAAATTTGTTAAGATCATGGCTTTCTATGTAGCCCTTATCAACCTATAATCTCCTGATTGTTGCCTGTTTTTCAACAGCTGAGGAACAGTAATCCACACTTGCTTATCTCTCTTAATCACAGCCTCACGGTGCTAGAGCTCCCTGAGCTGTTAATTCCCTCTTAGAGGCGTAACAGAGTGGAAAGTAAACAAAGACGAATTTGCAACCTTCAACATTGCTAATTTGCTCTGATGTCAGAATATTTAAGCAGCAAGGACTTGGGAATTATTTGATCATGGCTGATTTTAATCTAATGCATGTGAAAAGGCTGAGTCTGGGAAGGTTGTGCAAAATGACAGGCGTCTCAAGAGAGGTTGACTGAAGGCTTCTTCTTTAAACAACAATAGCTCCATCATTTTCAAACTCTGGGTCCTGTGGTCCTACTGTGTGTTTTTGTAGCTCTTTGCATTTTTAATGAAACTTTTTGAATACGGTTGCTGTTTTCTTTAAAATTCCTCATCTGCTTCCCAGTTTATAGGTGTCCAAAACTTGATCTTCAGGCTTGTTATTACATCTGTTCACTGGGGTGGGAGAGATAAAGATCTCTATTTAAAAAGCTTTGTCTCTCTCTGCGTTTTTGTATCATCATGAACGTATCCCGAATACTTTCATATGTAAAGCTCAAGGTATATTTAAAAAATGATTGATAGCTTGATCTTGAAATTATTTTAAATAACACAGTTAACATTTATGCTGTATGTATGTGTACCTACTTGGTGGATAGGAAGGGATGCTGTCTTGCATTATATATTGCATGCACATTTTGTCTACCACAGAGGTGATGTGCTTACACATACATATATTCATCTGTTCTCACAGCAGAGAGCTATATGTTATTACCTGAAACAGATTTGATAAATACAGAGGGCAACTTCGTGTTTATTTTATTTTTTCTCTTTTTCTGCATTTTATTCCCTTTCCCTTCATAAGGTCTTAATTATCTATTTAATGCATGTGTAATCACTTAATTTTTGTTGTTTACAAACTGGTTAATGCAGCATACATATTATTACCAGGACCAACGTCTGATGCTCTCTTAATTAATATATATCGTTCTGGTTTTCTCTGTTCTGGTTATGTGGCTTGTGTTTCTGAAGCGTGTCTGATGATGATTTTTTTTTTTTTTTCTTTTCTTCTTAGTATGTATCATTTGGGATATTCCAGGGAGAGCCGTGCCTGGGGAGCCAGCCTTTTGCAGTCACTCGCTGCGTCGAGATTACAGCAGTGGGCTATTTGTGTTTCTCCTCATGGCTGTTTCTCTGTCTCTCCCTCTCTCCAGCTGGTGTAAGTGGCTGCTGCCGCCTCCCCGCGCAGGAGAACCTGCCCAGTCAGCTGGAGCCCCCTGCGGACAGCTGTCTCGCTTTGCGCTGATGGAAAACCGCTCCTAACCGCTGCATGGAAGAGCCGGGAGCAGCGCCCACACTAGCAGCAGCAGCAGCAGCAGCAAGAGCCAGCAAGGACTCTATTGTTCCCGGGCGTTAAACAGTTTTTCCTTTCCGACTGCCATGGCACAATAGCGGGAGCGAGCTTTCCAGCCCCCTTCTCCGCGGGAAGAGGCGCTGAGCAGGGGGGAATATCGCCGGCAGCCGGTTTTTGCGGTCGCGCAGCGGGTCCCGGAGGCGGCCGCCGGCTGCCGGAGGGATGGGGGTGAGCGCGGGGCGCGCTGCCTTCCGCCGGGGCGCGGGGGCTCCCGCGGCGCCAGCCCCGGCACCGGCACCGGGAGCGCCGCCGCCGCCGCCGCTCCTGCTGCTGCTGCTGCTGCCGCCGCTGCTGCTGCTGGTGCTGGGGGCCCGGGACGCTCGGGCACAAAGTGAATTTCAAACTTCCTCCGTGTATTTGTGGAAGACCGGTAAGTGAGGATGCTCCGCTGAGGCGGTTGCAGCGCGTTCGTTTGTTATTTTTTTTGTTCTTTTTGTTCTCGCTGTAAATAATAACCTTTTTGTGTGCTTTGTGGATGTGGGGAGATAAAGTTGAATCTAAATTACTAATGTTTACTTGCAGGATTATAGGGGGGGAGAAAAAAAATAGGTCATCTTCCAGGATTCCACCAGCCAGGCAAATATGGCAATTAAAAAAAGCCCATCTTTCTGACTCTGCGGCACAATTACTGGGATCTCTCCTGTGTTTTCGGGGTCTTCTGAGGTTTTTTTTCATTTTGTTTGGTAGCTCTGTGTTGTGTGTAAATAGAAGAGGTCAGAGCGTTAGTGCCTGTCCACAGTGGGAACGAACATTTGTTACAGCTGGGGTCAGTAACGTTAACAGTGCTCTGAAAAATGTTGACTTTTCACAAAGAAAGATGTAATTCAGCATGTCTAATCTTTCTGCTCTGTGCTGACATGTAATATATTCAGTGTGGTAATTGATGGGGAGTTGGGTTGGTTAGATTGAGGTTTGTTGCACAGTATATAGGACACGTGAAAGCTAATGATGGATTAGGTGAAATAATCCAAGTGATGCCAGATCTCATAACCAAAGAGCCAAAGGCAAATAGGCTATGTGGATTCAGCACCATACTAGAGAGATAATTTCCTCTGCTTTGATACTAATGAGTTACGTGTCTGTTTTAAAGATTGCATAGTCATAACAGCCTTCCAACCTTAACTTTGTGTTAAATCAGTGGGGAATTTTCGTGTGTCTATTAATATATTACATTAATTCATAACTTTAGCAGTGATGAATATGTGCATTTTAGTCATCTAATACAGTTTTAGTTCCTGTGTTTGTACAGACAAAATCTCTTTTAGGAAATTAAAAAATTTCAAGCCAGTAATTATTTCATATTGGCTTCGGCAGTTGGCTTTCTCCTGTATGTTGCTGGGAATAAAACAAAAAGTAGCAGTTTTGTTTAAAAACTGCTTTTCCATGACAGTAAATATAGTAGTAACAGAGAGTGCAAATTAATCATTTGTCTGAAAAACAACTTTGAGAAGACAGTCTCTTTCCTGGATGGAAGGCCCCAGCCTTCTGCCACAGAAGCAGATCAATTTACAATTACAGTGATATCCTGAATTTTTTAAGAGGCTCCATCTATCCAGCAGCTCAGGGAGGAGATTAAAAGGAAATTCATTTAAACAAGAAGACAAGCTTTCCAATAACACTAGAAAGAGAAATCTGAAGAAGGGAAAATCCTTTGCAACTTTCACTTCCAACTGAAAGATGGGTTACGCAATGACATTTTCTTTCCTTTTGAACTATTGATAATTTCAAAACATAGTTTTCAGTTCCATTACAGAGTTGTAAATGTTCAGCACAGACTTAAAAAAAAGAAAACATGCACAGGGTTATGCAAAAGCACAGTAATACAGCATTTTCATAAAGCATTCTACATTTACTCTAAGTTGCTAGGCATCAGTAGAACAAGCTCTCCAGCATTTTATTATGTCTTCGTTTAACAGATTGTATTTTAAAAATGTTAAAATAGTAGCATAGTTAACTGGGGTTTTTATTATTCTCAGCCTAATATGAACATGCACTGTCAATTTGTTGTGGACTCTGTTACTTTGCGTATTGTACACGTGCTCTGAAGTCACGTCAGTTAAACCAGCAAGAAGGATGCTGGGCTGGCTTTTGTTTTCTCCTATATCGTCCCTTCCTGACCAAGACTGCTCTTAAACTTTTGTTTAGAACAGGCATTATCTAATTGTGTTGTCTGATGAAGAGCTAGTTCTTCCCTTCAGCTTTTCTTTTGTGACCTCTGTCCCCTGTTTTGCCTGCAATAAGGAATAGAATAAGCGTATTCACTGTACAGTTTTTAATACAATAACATCAATGATTTGATGATAACGTGAAAAACAAGTCAGAGTAGCTCTTTTGAAATAATGAAGGGCAGTGACTAAGGTAGTGCATCTGTGTTTGGCTTCTAATTAAATCTTGGCACTCATTTCTTAGTTGTTTATTGAGTTATGCTGTTTTCCCCCTCCTCTTTGTGGGAGGTTCTAGAAAGTGAACTAGGAGAGCTGCTGGTCAGTGATCTGAGGGGATATCTACTATGGGGTGAATGAAGTTCAGCTACAGTGTCAGAGGGAATAGTGAACAGTAGTGAGTACGTCCACCTTCGATGGTATCTTGCTTTTCCTTCTGTGAAGGAAATTCGTCAGGGGAATGTGGCTAAGACTACAGGAAATCAGTTTGACTGTATGCCTTTTGGCACCTGTTATGTCTATTTTTTGAGAAACATGCTATTTTTGTATTGAATTTAGTCTGGTGTCAGCTTTTGTAAATGCTGTTCATGACTTGCATGTGTCTGGTTTTTATTTCTAAAGATTTATGAAATAATGTTTTTGTGTATGCTACTCCATGTCTTCTATACTGGTTTACTGCACTGTGTTTTCTTAAGGATGCCCTTGGCAATAATTAGCAAGGGTTATGAGGTTCGAGTTGAGGCATTCTTTCTCCTACAAAATAACAATTGTGATACCTGATACAGTTTAGGGATTTTTTTTGAGGGGTTGTGTTTTGTTTAATGGGATTTGGTTTTTGCTGCTGCTGTTTTGGGAGAGGGGATGGGTAGCATTCTTCTAATTCAGCTTTTAACTGTTTACTCCTTATTAAAACCTTTCAGAGGTCGTGACTTTGCCTATCTTTTACCATCCTCTTGTCTACTACCATAAAAATCTGAGGTGTTTGTAATACTCAGGTTAAACATTTGGGGGTTTAATTATCTTTCATTCAGCATGGACAATGTTGTGAACAACCTACTTTGGGCAGGGAGATGGAACTAAGTGATCTCCAGAGATCCCTTCTAATCTCCACCATCCTGTCATATGGATGCCATCAGTAAGTCTTTTCTACTTCCCCAACTGAAACTGCTTTGAAGTTTTAGCTTTTGTAACTTCTGATCTCTTGTGAGAATGAGTATTTGCTGTTACATACTTATGCTGCAATTAAAGTCACTTTTAATGGACCTTCAGTGTTTTGAATAGCATTTAAATGAACATGATTGGTCATAGTTACTAGTCTTCAAGTTTCCTGACAAATATTTTCATTCCATACCATGCGAACCTCATGTATGCATTTTTTTTTCAGATACAAATGCACAGCTGGTTCATTTTGTGTGGTTATGGGGAAAGCCATCTGGTTTCTTTAGCATAAACTAAAGCAAAGTCTCCAACTGGACAGAATACCTGGCTCTTCACAGGAGAGTAATGAAGCAGCTAAATTCTCAGAGTCGAGTCATGGTTTCTGTCTGCTTGATGATTTGAGGGAGAGAACAGCAGTTTTTAGCCACTTACAGAACAGAAACTATGGTATTAAGGAGTGGTAATTCCACCAGTGTGAGGTGGACACACACTGCCAAACATTGGACTTCTGAAGTTGAAAGAATTTTTGAATGACCTGTTTTGTTTATCAGTAATTGCTCACTGTTCATCAGTGATTGCTCAATCAGTAAATGATTTAATTTGCAATGAATAGTGGTTTGGTTCAAGTTCTACACTGTTACATTGAATTTCTGTGTGTTCATGAAATGTTTTTAAATATTTTACCTTATCTATTACTTATTACTACAACATTGGATTGTTTCTATATATGCACAAAAGAAAAATCCACGTGCCACAGTTCAGTAAAAACTGCTTGTGCTCACTTTTGATAATGTTGTTTTCCAGTTTCTGTTATTTTTAAAGTGAAATTTTCATATTCAGGAACTGCTTATGGTCTTATTTATTCTGCCTACCATAGGCTAAGATTTTGATGTACCTGTAAGTTTTTCAGTGAACAATGTGAGGATTCATGATTTCCACATAAAGGCTTCCATACAGTTATCACCGTTCCAAAACAAGAAGATGCATATTTTTCTTGGTCTGTCATTTCACATTGCAGGTTATATGTATACCATTTCTATACACACTAATAAATGTAGGCATTTCTTGCCACATCAGAACTCTCCTTTACTTTTTTCTTCCCTGTGCTTCATTTGTTTTCATTAAATCAACTGACATGGTGATTTGTGATGTGCTGTCAGTATTGGGTGTAATGCCCGCCTACAGTTACTAATATAATTACTGAAAAGCTGCACGAAATCGGCAAGGTTCGATCACACTGTAAAATTGCTGCTTCTGACAGTTTGAAGTAATGCACGTTACACTCCTGAAGTGGAAGCAGCAGCGTTGGACTGCTACGTTTGGAACAAAAAAATAATAAGAGAAGTGGAAGGCAATGCCTTTACCATCATTATCTGTTTCAATAACTGTTGATTAGGTCTCAGATAGTATATGTCAGTATTAGCTCTGCTGAATTATTTGAGCTGTCTGCAATTGTATGATACCAAAACTTGGTCTTCTGTATAACAATTGCAGTTGGATGTTTTCTCCTACTTTTTAACAAAGGTAGAACTTGCAATAGACTTTCTGTAGGTAACAATACCTTTTCAAAATTAAAGAGGAAAAGACTGTTTCCTGAAGAGAGCTCTTAGGTATATTTTTATGCTTATGTTGTGCCTCAGTATGTGAGAATTGGTTGTTTGATAATAACTGGTTCAACCTTTGAGGCAGCGGATGTTCAGAGGAAAGGCAGCAGTATAAGTGTGGGAAACATACAGAAGATCAGATGTACTCTTGAAGTATTGGAGGCTCTGAGTGAAATCAGTGTGCTAAATGGTTTCCAGTGGCACCAGAGTGGTGATGCAAACCCTGCAGCCCAAGAGCTCTCATTACCCTCTTTCTGAGCTTTTTCAGAAAGCAGCATCTCTGCATCATTTTTCCTTGTTCCATTGTCCTGGGAAGAGGACTGTGCAAAGGTGTTCTACTTCACCTGAATAGCCTATGAACAATTTTTTTCTTTTGCTGTTTCAAGGTGTTACTATGGGATTTTGTAACCAGATTGTGCTTCCTCATTGCTTGATATGAACTTGGGTCTCAACTCTACCCCCCTGATATTTAACCTCTTGGTTTCCCACATACCCACAGAATAGAACAAACACAACCTTGTTACCATCATGTCCTTATCAGTTTTACAAATTTTACATGTTCCAGGGCCCAAGTTTATTTTTAAAAGAGTTTGATCCCACAAGTGGAATTGAGGAGAGGAGAGTTTCCAACACGCTGTCTGAAATTCTGCTTCTAAAAACTTTTGGTGACTAACAAACATAAAATGTCTGAATAAAATGTCCTCATTTAATTTTCCCTATGTATGTCCCTAGGACTGAGTGTTCCTACCTCACATTAATGCCTGAGGAGGGCAGAAGTCCTTCCTAGGACTGGCAGTCCAGCAGGCATTTCAAAATGTGGCTAAATACACACTGACAGGAATGATCATGAGGGAAGAGGGAGAGAGGAAAAATTACTTAACCAGCCCTCTCATTAAAGCATTTACCTTTCAAGGCTTGCGTCAGCTTGTTTGAATCTCTTCTATCATATAGCAGAAAATTCCTCACTTGTTTCAGTAATTTATTTAAATTTTTTTTTTCAAAACCAGAGTAAAGAATTTTTGCAGTAATCACAACTTGAGACTGGAGACAGATAAGCCTGTGTCAGTAAATAGAAAACTCCTGATTTTAAAGAGATTGTGAAGAAGTGATCTGAAAAGACAGATTAGATGTGAAGACCTAGGGAAAATGCTAAATGAGAAAAGATGTTTTAACTTGTGGCCTGACTGTCAGGAAGGAAATTCTCACGTGATGATGAAAGAGGGCAATGAGGACCTGTTCAGGGGGAAATAGAGATCTACTTACAGCATGGCAAACATGAGCTAGTACATACACATCCTTGAGAAGGGGGAGAGAGAGGTGAAGATTTTTTAACTGTCAATGTAAATAATGTTTTTCGGGATTCATCTTTTCATCTCAGGTCTTCAGTTACAGAATAAAATAAAATGAATATTAGTAAAAGCTGCATTTCATTACCTTTTCAGAGAATAGAAATTATTCAAGCAAAATGTGCTAAAGATGCTTTACTGTTACCTCATCGATTTAAAATATAAATGATCCTCCAGGACTGAACGTGGTTAAGTGTTGGTTACATACAGCCTGCATAAATTCATATTAATTAGACTTAGAATTTATCACTTCTATTGCATTCTGTAATGTGCATCTAAGCAACCCCACTGTTTACTGTCTGTCTCCCAGTTAAGTCTGACTTTTATGTAGTCGAACGGGGCTTCTCTTTCTATGACTTGGATAAGGAAATATTAATTTTCATTAAGCATGTTCGTAATTCTTGCTCTTTGGCCTTATTTATAAAACAGCCTTTCAGATTTTTTTTATTCAACAGGAATTGTGCAAGGCAAATGTTAAATCTTTGATTAATGCAAAAGATTTTTAATGCAGCCTGGCAACAAAACATTTGGCAGAGATCCAGAAAATAGTTGGTATAAGGGAAGTATTTATAAATGTTTTTTAGTAATCTGTCCTTATTGAACAAAATAAGAGTAAATTTTCAATGTTTGGGGAAAAACTTTGTACTGCTGAAAGTCTTTCTTATGCAGTTACTTTGCTGTATCTGAAATAGGAAAAGAGAAAGTGTGACTGATATTATAAACCTCAAGTTAAGATAAACAAGTAATATTCTCTGGGCTAATGGTTGAATTCACTTGTAGCATAGCATTTTGAAATGGTCAGAAAAGTGGAAAATGGTAGCTGATCATATTGTACTGGTAGCTGAGAATGTCTGGATTGTTTCTAGCAAGTGCCCTGGCGTGCTTATGCTAACTGGATCAGCTGAATCCCTCAGCTTATAGGGATGCTGAAATAAGAGAATACCTCAAAAGATATGGGTTGTCTTGTTCTAGTAGGCTGGCTACTCCAGTGCTGGATTAATTCAGTTTATTAATATCTTGCAGACCAGGGTTTAACTTTACAGTTCCCATCTCCACTTGATGATGATGTCGTCTTTTATCATGTTCATCCACTCAGTTGTTCAGTTGTCAGAAGTGTGTATCTTTTAACACATAACTCCAGATTTAATAGAAAGCCCAGTTCCCATAATATAAAGGTTAGTATTCTCAAAGACAAGTAGTAATCTATACTTCGAGGTAAAGTTTGCCATGGTATGAATTAAATTATGCATTAAAATATGTATTGTAGCTGAGAAAGTAATTTCTGAGGTTTAGGACAATACATATTTATTCTGTTTATTGAAGGTCCTTTCCTGCATTCACAACTATAATAATTTATGTTTTTTTTTCTTCTCTTGTATTTCTCTGTGATCTGTTTTGTGTCCACGAACAAGTTTTCTTCAAGTAACAGTGCTGGAAGACCCTTTTCTGCATGTATGTCCAGTCAAAATCTCTCTTTCTTAGTCTAGTGAAGCTGAAAATAAGTGCTGAGTTCCTTAGGTAGGTGAAGATCTGTTTAAATTCAGACTGACAGAAGTTGAAGATCTGGTTGTTCTATGTGGAGCCTCAGAGGAAACAATGCACTGGTAAAGCCTACAGTTGGAGACAGCAGTACCATTGGCTTGGCTTCTACTTAGGGGCTTCGTCATTCTTTTTGTCTCTTTCTGTGTAGCGAAGCAGAAAAAATGTATGTAGTTACTAAAATAATGGAAGAATTAGATAAGAAACATACCCATAAACCCTAAAACCTCACAGTATTTGGTAAAAGTTTTCCTAAATGATGAAAAGAACCGTATTGGATTGGATATTAAATCTCAGTCAAACAAAAGTTAATGTAAGCATTTTTGCTATCATTAGCACAAATTGATCTCCCCTAGAAATCCCATTATTTACCACTTTCAGATGAACGTTGTACAGCGTTTAACATATCTGTGTCTGGGATTTCATGTTCTCAGCTTTCATTAGTGCCGTGTATTTTGGTGTGGCCGACATTTCTGGAAGTTGTCAGTAGACCACAGTAGCTGCTGCTTTTTTCTTTTTCTGTATTTTGTGAGCATTGCCAAGGTTGTTTTGGTGGTTTTATGTTTGTGGAATACAGAAGGAAAATCTGGTGCATTTGCATGGATTCAGGGAAGGAGTGGCATTAGATTCTGCCCTTACTGAAGTGGAGGTTTCTTGTGTAAGAGTTTTCCATAGGTATTTTTTGAGAGAGGGAGAGAGATAACAAGTAACTGTTTTGTGTAGACTGTTTATATTGCATAAAGTGAGTTTGAATATATTAATTGGAAATGGTTTCTGATGTAATGAGACATACTTAAACATTTTAAAGATTGATAACATCTGCTAATCCAATGAGAAATTTCTTAATGATATACGTTATTACTTTCTATCTCCTGTATTATGCAAAATGAAATGTTTATATTAGTGAACAATAATATAACTCTCCTTATGTGTGCTAGGGAATAGCTATTTTACCACTAAGCCATTAGCAAAATAAAGAACGGAACACAGAGAGATTGTTTTATAATGACTTGTGTTTGTACAGTGACTAGCACAATTGAATTCTCTTCAGTTGCTGGTGCTCCTATGTACCACAGCTTTGTACAAATGACATAATTAAGACTTGTTAAAGATGCTGTTTACAAAGATACAAAGATAAATTATTAACATTCTAAAAGAATATTCACATAATTTCAAGTACCAAAAATAGTTCATATAGCTGATATCAAGATGCCATACTAGGGGATAGTAGAGGAGTAATTATTTTCATAGGAAGAGAGTGTTATGAAAATTCTTAGAAGCAGGATTGCCTGGTAATAGTTCCAAAATGCATTGTTGATGATGCATGAGTGGAGAATAAAAACAGGAAAACCATGGGGCAAGCATCCAGCAGCTATTTTCTCTTGAAAACAAATATTTACAGATTTTTGAACACAAATTACTTACAAATTAAAATCTTGGGGGGCTGAGAGAAGGCAGCAATTGCTGTATGAAAAGATACAGAAATATAATGAATAGTTTAATATTTCTAATATATCTGTCTGGAACTTATTTTAGTATGACACTTCCAACAATACATATACCTGTGAGTGCGTGCTTGCTTGTTATATGTATTTATGTTCTTAGAACATTATTGAGCAGTATTGTCTGGATCTGTTACTACCTGTAACATTAAGTCATTTAGGTCTTCTGTGCCTGACTAGAACAGTAGCAGAGCTTGAATTTGTGATAACATCTAATAAGAGAGGTGTATTTTTTTTATATACCACTAACAATTTGAGGAATTTGAGCTTCACTGCTGCTGCTTATCTTGCTATCTTTAAGAGGCATGCTTTGAAGTCTGTCATTGAAACCACTTTTTTTGTAAACCTAAATTAAATTCCTAGCCAGAATTGCTTTTTAGACAGCAGCATTAGGAAGACCAACTCATTCCTGTAAGATGTGCTTGGTGCCATGAAGAAGATAATGAAATGAAGAGGAGAGCGAGTGATAAAGTGACTAAGCATGCAAGGAAGATTTGTAGTCTTTAACTTGACGTGGATGAATGACTTGTGGCTCTTCATGTTTCAACTTGATACATGAATGTCAACACCTTGGGAATAGTTTGGGTACCTGAACCATAAAGCTCGGAAGTGTAGGTTTTCTATACTGTACTTCTGTGTCTGTGTAGGGAGATTCAGGTGTCTATGGGCTGTGCTGCACAAAAGTTATTTCTCTGAGACTCTACAAACTGCATGCCATGACAGATTTGTATAGGTAATTTACATATTTACTAGTGATAAATATTTCATTTTTCTTCTCTGCTTAACATACTTGAAGAGCTTTATGGAATAAATCAAGATGATGAGTATATGTAGTGGTTATAATTGAGTCTTAGTTCTTTTGCCGTAGTACAGATTTAAGCTATTTCATCAGATGTATTACCAATTACATAGGACAGAAGTAACTCTGTATTTCTGACTTTGTTATATGGATATAAGGCAATGTGGTTTCTGAGACAGGATAAGAAAAGACAAAAATTATCCTGACTCTCTAAGAAATTAATTTTATTGCTCCGAGGATGTTATGTAGTAAATATCTTCTCTTGAAAGTACTGGATTTTTTTGGTTACGTTTCAGGAATTTTCCTGAACAATGTACCTCTTAGTTTCTCTCTTAACACAAAAGTAATAGTCATTAAGGATCAGGGTCCAAAACCAAAAGCTAAAATTAGGTAGTAAATACTTCAGCTTTTGGCTGCAGAAGTAGATTTTCCAAAATAGGTATCTTTTACTGAAGCCTCACATATAAAGGGACATTGCTGATTAGAAATTAAGTAACAATTCAGTGAACTACAATTACTGGCATACAAACCGAAAAAACAGTCTCTCAAAATGACAAAAAGCTGTTGCTTACGTATTGTCTTCAGCACTCTTACTTAAGAAATAAAATATAGGTGTGTTATATTGATGAGTAATCTTTCATACTATTATTAGACTAGCAACAGATGAAACAGTGAACCTGTGTCTCTGGGTGTAAATTGTGTATTGTTACTGTTCATATATAGATGCTAGTTTGCATGTAAGCCATTGTAAGAAAGACGATAGTAGATAGTTTTCTTCCAGAGTAGTTTATGTATCTCTTACAAAGGTTCTGTATACATCTTCTGAACTAATAACCTTGCTATTCTAGAAAATTAAAGGCCATCTTCAATATATGCCCATACCTTTAAAAACATTTCGTTTTCTCAACAAGTAAAACACTCTTATCCAGAAAGTTGGTTATACTATGAATGGAATCCAGTCTTTATATAATCCTTTAAAAGTGATGAGTAACACTCCTAGAGGCAGGAATTTATTAACAACACATAGATTTAAGGAGAATTTGAGATGGAGAAAAGGTGCAACTTAAAGATAAAAGGAAGAGCAAAAAATGACTTTTCAGTCTTGTGATGCCTATATTAGTTGTTAATGCAATTCATTGTTGCAATTTCTATTCAATTTAAGACAGATATTCATCACCTTTGATGTAAATGTTACCAGAGAGAATTATTTTTGGAAAGACAAAACATATTAAGAAGGCATAAAGCGGAGAAGCCCTACTTCCTCTATTATGAATCAGATAATATGTTGCCTTTTTGTTAACTTTTTTTCATTGAAAGTATTAAAAAAAAAAAAAAAGCTACAACCCAAAAAGTTATCATTAGCTAGGGCTTACTAAATCTTCAGAACATTATCAAAGTAGTTTCACCTAGACAAAGAAAGCAGGTTAATAAATAGCACATTTGGAGGAAAAAAAAAAAAATCAACAAAACCCAAACATAAAAACTGGTATGTAGACCATCAAAGGTAGCATGGCAAATAATACAGAAATAAAATTTACTTTTGTATTACATACTTCACCTGGGTCTGGAGCTAACAGATAGAGCTCATTTAATTTGCTGCAGTTGATTATAACAAGGAGTCCATTTGAAGTAGTAGTGTTGCTTTTCGTCTTGAATTTTTAAAGTAAAGATGAAGAAGGCTCCCTGAAGATAGAAACTCATTAAGAAAGCCAAGGGCTTTTTGGAGTGTATGTTCTGTTCAGGGTGGTTTTTTGTTCCCCACTTTGTATGTCTCAGAGCACGCTGCAGCTTCTAATGAAAAAATAATGCAGTTCATTAATCTGGAAAAAACTTCTGAAAGTAGCTACATTCTCACAGTATTCTGGGAATTAGTTTGAACATAATTGGTTGGATGTCAATATTAAAAAGCACTCTAATGAAAAAGGAAATGCTCAAACTATGATAGTTTGCTGCTTCTGATGAAAAATTTAATGAGGCTGAATAATTATCCATTCTTTCTTCCCAATCTGCCTTGTCTTTTCCAAGCTCTGCTTTACATTTATTGTAAATATTTTAAGCAGTAGGATTTCTATCACAGTAATTGAAAGACTGCACTATTGTCTGCATGTTGCACTATTTTATAGCCAGTTTGCCTTTTTCTGTTATCCCTTTTCCCTTCATGACTAGCTTACTGAAGAAGAGTGTCAGTTGTCATGCCCCTCAGCTATCACTTAGCTGAACTGCGCTTAGTGAACTCTAATCTTTCCTGATAAATCAACCTATTAGTGTTGCACCAAGCAGCACAGTATCTGTCATTTACATAATGGTTACTCTAGTTGGTTTAATGTGACTTTTATCTTCTAACTTCAGGTTGAGAATTACTTCCTTCTGAGAAGCGATCGTTGTCCATTTACATGTACTTCCCAGTTACTGAGCTCATTGTTAATGACTTTATTTAATGAAGTTATGAAGCACATGGAAGCTGGATTTTTTCATGGGGAACCTGTTTTAAGAGCAACAACAAAAACACCAGCTAACTGAACAAAACACCACAGACACACACAAACAGAAGAGCCACAAAAACACATTGAGTAGAGGGCCTTTTATTCTGTTAACGAAGTTGCCACAGAGTGATATACTATCAGTTTGATACGATGCATGCTGTTTTCTTGCGTGTTTTGAATTGTAGGTGCAGTACAGATAGATGAAAAATGAAACCTTCAGATGAGTTCTTTAAAACACAGTAAGTTTTTGCGTATACAGAGGCTTTAATGAGTTTTCAAACCTATCATATATGATTTTTTTTTTTTTGGCTAGAGAAGATAGGTTTTAGGTTCCCATCCCAGTTTCTCATATGACTTGTATTAGGTCTTCCATATTCTACCCCTCTTCTGTCTCAGTGTTTAATGGATGCTATATAAGATGTTTGTCCCTATGACCTGGGTCTGTATTGGCTGCCTGCTCGATAACTGCTCAGTATTCTGGAGGAGTAACATGTGCTCTTACTGCCATAGGCCACTACCTGCAATGGCAAGTAGTGGTTCACCTCTTTGTAATGTTGTATTAATGCAGTTCTGAAGAGAAAAATAAGTGAGATACAAAGACAGTTTTATTTACCTCATGCTTTGAACATCTGAGAGTTTTTATCAAAGATGAATTGAAATTAGAAGACAAAGCAAAACCGTTTTGGTGCTTTTGTTAATGATATTCTAGATAAACCGTGAGTATCAGTCACATTATGATGGCAATGCAGAATTTCATTTTAATATTCAGCTACACTACATAAAGACATTACTTGCTGCTGTTTCTTTAGAGCCTGTGGCCTCGAAGATGACCTGGAATGCCAGATTAGGAAATTGATAAAGCCATCGGTGGTTTGCTGTGCTCTACTTCCCAGGCCACAAGCCACTTTGTCCCATGCGGTGTTCATGATATCATCAAATACATGATGTTAAGAGATCACACCTTTTTCCTCCCTTCCTAAGAAGGTGAGAAACTTTCAGTGCAAGCTTAATAAGCAAAATACAACATATTTACACAATCTCTTAACAGGAATCTTTCTTTTTTTTCCTAATTCAATTTCATTTAATTCTGTGACTCTTTCCTTTTTATCATGGACAAGAGAGGCAAATCCAAATTACACCTAATTGCGAGAGCAGCCCCTAGAGCAGCTTTCCAGAAGCTCATGAACTTTCATTCTCTTTTCAATTGTATTTAAAGACATTTTTCTGAACTGCCTCAATTGGTAGAACTCAAGGCAGAACTTCAAACTCCACCACCTCCCTGGGCAACCTGTTCCAGGGGCTAATCACTCTTTCAGTGAAGAACTTCTTCCTAATATCCAATCTAAACCTCCTCTGGCACAACTTGAGGTTATACCTCTTGTCCTTTCATTAGTTACCCAGGAGAAGAGACCAGCACCAGCCTCACTACAACCTCCTTTTAGGTAGTTGTAGAAAGCAATGAGATCTCCTCCTCTCCAGGCTAAACAATCCCGGTTCCCTCAGGCGTTCCTCATACGACATATTCTCCAGACCCCTCACCAGCTTCATTGCCCTTCTCTGCGCCCATTCCAGCACCTCTAGGATCACCTCATCCAACCTTTGTCCAACATCTCCCTAATCCCTAGACCACGTCTTGAAGTGCCACATCTACCCGTTTTTTGAACCTCCAGGGATGGTGACTCCACAGATCG